>CM061548.1:330615914-330908414 GCA_030864215.1 Capsicum pubescens | reverse complement strand
ATAATGAAGGAGAACTCGAAGATTTGAGAACCCCACACATATAGGTTCTACCTTTCTTTGGACCACCCACCACAGCTGTCCACATGTTAGTCATATCAGTAGGTTATGGTTGGACCACAGTACCTGTTGGGTTCAAGGTATATATGTGAATGGAAAATGGAGGGAAGAGAGACACCAATGTAGAAAGTGTACTCTCAAATTGAAAAGTCTACTCTTTTTAAAGGAAAGTTCACTAATTCTCCCATATTGGTGAGAGAAAAGAACTTGTAAGTGTTTATAATGAGAAACACTAACTCCACATGGATAGTGAGGCAATAACAAGGTGGTGCCTCGCGCCATCGTTGTCGTCGCTTGCTCGGCTCGACTTCGGATTTGGATTTGGAAAATGATCGATCAATGAGATCTAATTTTTTAGACAAAATTTATTTGAAACTTGTTTACAAGTGAAATCTTAATCCAAAATATGATAGTATTATTTTTCTCCTTGTGCGGGCACATTTTTGACGCCATGCAGAAAAATACGCCTCGCACTGTAGGGTGACCTGCGGGTGCAGACGCAGTGCAGGTACGCGACCTGTGGATGCAGATATAGCGTAGAAGCTACTGGAATATGTCAAACATTACCAGCGGCCACAGAACAGGCGCATGTCTAGCACAGACTGGCGCAGGGACGTGACTGCAGCTGAAAAGGTGCCTATCTGCAGAACCAATACATCCTTTCTAAAAGGATACATTAAAGGCTATAAATACCTGATATAATCCTCAGGTATTGAAATAATTTTTTACAGAAAAAACACTCTTCTTCTATATAAAAACTCTGTGTGATCATTAAGTTGTTGAGTGAGTTCGAAGAATCCAACAATTTGAGGTACCGCTATTGTTCGGATTGAAGTCCATTTTATCCTATGAGAAAGATTTCATAACCTCGAGTACAGTGAGGAGAATTATTCCTTAAAGACACTCCGTGAAGTCGGGGGACTTGGCCTTATAATTCTATTTCATCTCTTTTCTAAAAAATAACATACTTCTTGGATAGATTACTTATAATCTTGTGTTGAAGGTGTTAAGAAACTTTATAATTGTTCTTGTCTTAGACTTGAACCTGGGTTGAAGTTGTTATTGCATTTATACAGAATCTTGTACCCGAAAAATTATAAATAACAATCTTAAGAAATAATCCTAGAATCTGTATAGCTTGTTTTTGGAGATTAAAGCTTTAAACTTTCTAATCCGTTTGAACTTAACTAGTGATTTGAAGACATAAAATCTTCACCACAAGTTAAAGATCACTCGGTTAACGATTGGAAGTCATAAAAACTTCGTCGTTAAACTAGAAACAAGAAGTGTTTAAAGTTGATGCAACTTTGTAATAAGTATTTTAATATACTAAAGGTACTATCTTGTTGTGATAGAAAAATGACTTACGATAATAAAGTGCAAGACGCTGCAGCGACTATGGGGGGAAACTAGTATTGCCACAACAAGTCGCACGAATGCTCCGTCAGCGATGGCACCAGCGGAGAAACCCAGAAAGTTTACGGGTATTGACTTTAAGAGATGGCAGCATAAAATTTTCTTCTACCTCACCATTCTCTGTCTTCAAAGATTCACGGTTGAGGAAGATCTGGAGGTTCCTGAGAGAACCTCTGAAAAAGAATGTTTCGTGATTGTGGAGGCTTGGAAACACTCAGATTTTATTTGAAGGAATTATATCTTGAGTGGTCTCCAAGATGACCTTTACAATCTGTATAGCGGAACCAAGACTACAAAAGAGTTATGGGGAGCGCTAGAACGGAAGTACAAGACAGAGGATGCCGGAACTAAAAAGTTCTTTGTTGCAAGATTCCTGGAGTACAAAATGATAGATAGCAAGTCTGTTGTTTCACAAGTGTAGGAACTGCAAGTGATCATCCATGATCTCCTAGCGGAAGGTATGATTTTGACATATACCTTTGTTGAACAATTTAAACATGTTCTTAGTATTCACATGAACTTTATTGTTGGTATGATTGTGAATGAAGTATTTCAAGTAGCAGAAATAATAGATAAGCTACCACCAATGTGGAAAGACTTCAAGAACTACTTGAAATACAAACGCAAGGAGATATCAGTTGAAGATCTGATTGTACGACTACGTATTGAAGAAGATAAGAAGGTTGCGGAAAGAAGGTCAAGATTAAATTCTACTATGAATGGAGCAAACATTGTAGAAGATGACCAAAATAACTCCAAAAAGCGAAAGAAAGCTGGAAATGAAAACAATCAACCTAAGAAGAAATTCAAGAAAAAGTGCTTCAACTGTGGAATGATTGGCCACAAGTTAACACCATCACGTGGTGTGAAGAAGTATTTCATAACTTTTATTGACGATTGTACGAGATATTTTTATGTCTATTTGCTAAATAGTAAGGATGAAGCAATAGATGCGTTTAGGCAATACAAAACTGAAGTTAAAAACCAGTTAGAGAAAAAGATAAAAATGATAAGAAGTGATAGGGCGGAGAATATGAATCTCCCTTCACCAAAATATGTGTAGATAATGGATTGTACATCAAACTACGGCCCCGTATTCACCTCAATCTAATAGAATTACGGAAAGAAACCAAACTTTGAAGAAAATGATAAATGCCTTACTTATAAGTTCAGGTTTACCGCAAAGCTTGTGGGGGAGGCTATCCTTACATCCAACCATATACATAATAGATTTCCCCATAGTAAGACACAATCAATTCCTTATGAAAAATGAAAAGAAAGGAAACCCAACTTGAAATATTTTAAAGTGTAGGGGTGTCTAGCAAAGGTCCAAGTTCCTATGCCTAAAAGGGTTAAGATAGGACCTAAGACGGTGGACTGCATGTTCATAGGATATGCTAAAAGTAGCAAAGTATGTCATTTTTTGGTCCATAAATCCGAACATCCGAATATTAATGAAAATACGGTAATTGAATCAGATAATGTTGAATTCTATGAAAACATTTACTCGTATAAAACTAGACATGAACAGTCTAGTGAAGGGTCTAAATGACCTTGAGATAAACCAAGTGAGAATATACATAATGATGAGAATCCAAGAGGCAGTACACATCAAAGAACATCAACTTCATTTGGATTGGATTTTGTAATGTTTCTCTTAGAAAATGAGCCTCAAATATTTAAGGAAGTGATGGCGTCTTCGGACTCATCCTTTTAGAAAGAGGCAGTTGATAGTGAGATTGATTCAATCTTAAGCAACCATACGTGGGAGTTGTTTGATCTTCCTCCAGGAAATAAACCTTTAGGTTCTAAATGGATCTTCAAAAGGAAAATGAAAGTTGATGGTACTATTTATAAGTACAAGGCATGACTTGTTGTAAAAGGCTTCAAACAAAAGAAAGGCTTTGATTACTTTGATACATACTCTCCAGTAATGAGGAAAATGTCAATTCGGATGTTAATTACCTTGGCGGCTGTATATGGTCTTGAAATCCATCAAATGGATGTGAAAACCGCATTCCTAAATGGAGAATTAGAGGAAAAAATTTATATGGAACATCCTGAGGGTTTTGTGGTTCCAAGAAAAGAAAATAAGGTGTGTAAACTTGTTAAGTCACTTTATGGACTAAAACAAGCACCTAAGCAATGGCATGCAAAGTTTGACCAAACCATGTTGGCAAATGGATTCAAAATTAATAAATATGATAAATGTGTTTATATTAAAGAAACTTCGAATCACCAAGTCATTGTGTGTTTATATGTGAATGATATGTTGAACATCAGTAGAGACATTTCATACATAAATGCAATGAAATAAATGCTCGAGAGAAATTTTAATATGAAAGACCTTGGAGTTGCGGATGTGATCTTAGGGATAAGAATCCATAAAACTCCACAAGGGTCTGCATTGTCACATCTCATTACATCGAAAAGGTACTTGACAAATACAAGTATATGGAATTTGGTATTGTCAAGACTTCATTGGATGTGAGCTTTGCACTTCAAAAGAATGAAGGTGAAAGTGACTCACAATTGGAGTACGGAAGAGTATTGGGTTGTTTAATGTATATAATAAACTGTACACGACCAGACATAGCATGCACTATAAGAAAGTTGAGTCGGTACATGAGTAATCCTAATAAACCTCATTGGATGGCAATGAAAAGAGTTTTGGGGTATCTTAAATACACTAAAGAATACACTTTTCATTATAATAAATATCCCGCGATACTTGAAAGATATAGTGATGCAAATTGGATCACCGGATCGAACGAAGTAAAATTCAAGAGTGGATATGTATTTAATATCAGTGGAGGAGCAGTCTCTTGGAAATCATCAAAACAGATTTGTATTGCTCTCTCTATAATGGAATCTAAATTTATCGCATTGGATAAAGCCGGTGAAAAAGCAGAATGGCTCCGAAATTTCTCGGAAGATATTCCTTATTGGCCAAAACAAGTGGCACCAGTATGTATACACTGTGATAGCCAAGCGGCAATAGGTAGGGTAGGGAGCATGATGTACAACGGTAAATCTCATCACATAAGACGGAGACATAATACCATTATAGAACTTCTCTCTAGTGGAATTATCATTGTTGACTATGTAAAGTCAAAAGATAATGTGTCGGATCCACTTAAAAAAGGCCTATATAGAGAAGGAGTTTAGAGGACATCTAAGGGAATGAGTTTAAGGCCTAGGATAAGTTAGCATGATGGTAACTCTACCTAGCAGACTGGAGATCCCAAGAGCTAGGTTCAAAGAGATCAAACAAAGTTGTGTCTGACAGGTTCAACATTATCAATACCCAAATACATTATCATGATATATACAATGTTTAGTAAACAAGGATAAGACTTAAGGTGAAAAGTTTTTTAATGATTATCTAAATTTGGCAGATTTGACCAAATAGTTTAATTTATAGGATTGAACATTTAGAAATCACCTATGTGAGGGAGAAGTGGAAGCCGCTTCAAAGAGAATATTAGTAAAGGCCTATTCTCTAAGTGCTCATGAAATCGGGATGTGTTCATGGCTAAAAAGAAAAAAACTGTGAGAACCATAAACGGTAAAAGGCTGGTTGTGTGACATGTGTTGTCTAGGTGTACATTAAAGCTTGATGGTTCAAAGATATCAAATCTACCGATTGACCGAGTGCATCCGATGTATGTTCACTACGGAAAGTTCAATGGAAAACCTACTTATCCAGATGCAATTATCCTTTGCTAAATGATCACATGCTTATCTGTAAATTTCTTCAAAAGATAGTCATTATCCATTCATGTGGGGGATTATTGGGTTCAAGGTGTATATGTGAATGGAAAATGGAGGAAAGAAATACACCAATTTAGAAAGTGTACTATCAAATTGGAAAGTCTACTCTTTTTAAAAGAAAGTTCATTAATTCTCCCACATTGGTGGGAGAAGAGAATTTGTAAGTAATTATAATGAGAAACACTAACTCTACATAGATAGTGAGGCAAGAACAAGGTGGTTCCTCGAGTTGTCTTCGTCGTCCCTCGCTCGACTCGACTTTGTCTTTGGATTTGGCTTCAGATTTGGATTTGGATTTGGAAAATGATCGATCGATGAGATCTAATTTTTTAGACAATATTTATTTGAAACTTGTTTACAAGTGAAATTTTTAATCCAAAATCAAATAGTATTATTTTTCTCCAAGTGCGGGCGCATGTTTGATGCCATGAAGATGTGTACACAATGCATCACGAAGGGATGTGACCTTTCTAGGGAAAAGGCACACTATTTCGCATTATAGGGTGACCTGCGGGCACAGACGTAGCGCAGGTACGTGACCTGTGGGTGCAGATGTAGCGCAGAAGATACTGGAATATTCCAAACGTCACCTACGGCCACAAAACAGGCACATGTCCAGCACAGACTAGACCAGGGACATGATTGCTGCTGGAAAGGTGCCTTTCTGCTGAACCAAAACATCCTTTCTAAAAAGACACATTAAAGGCTATAAATACCTGATATAATCCTCAGGTATTGAAATAATTTTTGACAATAAAAACACTCTTCTTCTATATAAAAAATCTGTGTGATCATTAAGTTGTTGAGTGAGTTCGAAGAATCCAACAATTTAAGGTAGCGCTATTGTTTGGATTGAAGGTAATTTTATCCTGGGAGGAAGATTCCATAACCTTGGGTACAGTGAGGGGAATTATTCCTTAAGGACACTTAGTGAAGTCGGAGGACTTGGCCTTATAATTCTGTTTCATCTCTTTTCTGAAAAATAACATACTTCTTGGATAGATTACTTATAATCTTGTGTTGAAGGTGTTAAAGAACTTCATATTTTTTCTTATCTTAGACTTGAACTTGAGTTGAAGTTGTTATTGCATTTATATAGATTCGTGTACCCAAAACATTGTAAATAACAGCACCATCCTTTGAAGTAGATTGGATTTCACGCCAATCTTCTATGCATTTTTGAAATCCTTCCTGAAAGAAAAAATATTTGTCAGTATGTAAACAAGCTAAGTTGAGTAATAATAAAACAATGTATGTAAAAGTTATTCTCTTACATATGCATCCTTAGCATGCGTTTCGACCCAATCATCTCTTGTACCATTCTTCTTTTTCTTCCTATGCGTCTCTTCGAAGAGCTCAAGAAAAGTTGGCTCTTTTCCCTAATATAAATATTCCTACAAAATTAGATAAAAGCATCAGTAAGTTTTTTGCATAAGAGTAAAACTTCTATGTTTTTAAAAACTATAGTGACAGAGATTATGCTTGACTATGCTATTAACTGCTGACAACCAACATGGATGAGGAGCAGAAATGGATAGTAGATGTTGTATTTTCCAAGTGCTTGAAGAGATTAAGGAACATTATTTATTTGTTCAATGTGATTTTGCTACAAAGATTTGGAACAGGGTGATGCAGTAGATGCAGGGACAGAATTACTAACCAGCTGACATCAGCCATGATTGATTAGCAAGACTAAGGGTCAATCACAGCAAGCTTTAATATGTAGAGTACATATTATGTATTGTACAAACAAAAAGAACCTTGACCTGGTAACCAAATTGGTACCCTTTGCCATGGCCTCCGAAAAATACAGAAATTACACAAACTTAAGCAAAAGATCTATCAATTATCCTAGGGAATTTAATTGCTCTCTTTTGACCCTTTCATCATATTAATATTATGAGAAAAATTGTAACTTAATTATGAAATAGTATTTTACAATGCCTCTTCTATCACCAAAACAATGAAAATATTGAGATTACTTTCTAATGGTTGTGCTCTATATTTTTTCCTTTACTACTTTTCTAGGGTCCACCACCATTAGGGGTTGATCAATCATTTATAAATTGTGAATTTTGGTCAAATTGAGTAATTTTGACTTAAATCGTATACTTGTATTATGATCATAAAAATCCAAACTTCAAAAAAGTAGGTAAGTGAAGTCTCTTCAGCTGAAGTAAAGACAAGTTTTTGTTAGTGGTTTAGATTTTGAACAGTTTCTTGACCATTACCTAACCTAGCATGGCACATGACACTTACCAATTTAGCAACTGGTAAAAATAATATGTGGAGTACATATTATTTATTGTAAATTTAACATTGGAATCAACATCAGCCATGGATGATTAGCAAGATTAAGGGTAAATCACAGCAAGCATTCAAAATGCTTGGTACAAAAGTCATACATGCTCTTTGGATTGAAAGAAATGTGAGGATATTTGAGAAAAAAAGTCAACCATGAAATTCTATTGTTGAAGAGAGTTTCTATTTGGTATATGTTATAGAGCTTCTCCTGGGCTGTATTGTGGTTTAGAATATCTCTTTAGTTATTCCGAGCTTGAGACATATAGCAAGCGAGTAGAGCTAACTATCGCTTCATAATATTGTATGTTAGTGATTAATAAGAATTTTAGTTACCCCAAAAAAACTGTTCATTTTAGACCATCCCTCCATTATTTATCCTAATAAAGATTGTGAATATTATAAAAAATTTCTCTATAGTAATAGCCTTGGGCGCTCTCTGCAAGGAAAGGAAAAGGCCAGACATAGGGTAATTATATCAATAACAACATACCCCAGTATAGTCCCACTTTGAGGGGGGTATAGCAAACCTTACCCCTGTCTTTGTAGGCAAAGAGATTGTTTTTTTAGGCTCAAATGCTGCAGAGGCAATCATAGAGAAACTGAAAATGGTCAAATTCCCTATGAACAGTGCTATGTATACCAACAACCACATACCTGAGGTGCAAGGATATCATTTGCTAGATTTACTTTTGTGAAGGGTTGGCAATTCTAGGAAACAAATGACAAAGCTATTAAAAAAACAATTTGGGTACTAGAGAAAAAACAGATAATCTATCTTTATCATTGAAAGTATGTTTGGCTTGCTAAAGACAAATATGACCTCTAAGTTTCCCTATGAAGATACACTATAGAGTTATACCACAAAAATATATATAACAAAAAGGAGTCAATATTTATTGATGAAGTAACCAAGACAGAGTCACATACTACAACAAACTATGCTAATTTTTCAGAAGTGAAAGTGTGTAGAAAGGAAATTTCAGCATAAAGCAGTAGACAACAAAAAAGCAACAGTAGAACTCAAAACAGTTTCAAAAGAAAAAAGCAGTTTCAAAACTTTAATGAATTTCAAACTCAATGCGCAAGAACTACCCAGTTCAGAAAATTCAGAAATTTGAGGATCGGATACTGCATTTTAGCTCGAACAAGGATAAGGCAAGAGTAGAACTAAAATAACTCAGAAGCCAAGTAACATAGATAATAAATTCTATAAAACCAACAACAACATACCCCGTATAATCAAGAGAAATAATTTATCAAGTAGTAGAACTCACAACAGCTCAAAACCCAAGTAACATAACCCCGTGTACTCATATTGTATCCACTATCAACAACAAAAACAACATACCCCGTGTAATCAAGGCCGATAATTTATCAAATAAAAGTCAAACCAGCTCAAAAGAACTAAATTCAAGCATAGATGTTAATAATTTAAAATAATATTACCAGTCTTCATCGGTGGGTAGCGAAACTCATTGAACCTCCAGTGTGCAACGAGCCACCCATTTCAGAGATTTTATATGTCTTTGTTTGTTCCCTCTTCACCTTATATTTTGGAGTATCCCATTTTTCCAAGAACTTGTCCCACACATCACCTATCAGCAAACCAGGATTTTTTAAGTTCTTCCGGGCCGCATACAAGTGTTCTTTGATCCATAGAGTTGCTTTCAACTTGAAAATGACTTGTATTTCATTTTCATGACGAGAGTTCCATGCACACTTTGTGAGCAAAATAGTTTAATATAAAGTCAGTAAATGAGTTGATGGATACAAAGGTAATTTCATCATTGATAGCATACTACAATGGTAAATTCTTTGAATTTGATTATACCGTAAACTGTTTCCAAATAAGAATTATAATGTCGAGTAGAATCTCATTCCAACTACCCCACAGCTCCGTGTAAAATAGTTTAATTGCTTCTATAATCATATACCCGGCGGCATATGCGGGAATGAACCTGCAATAAAATTATATTAAATTATCTTAGCTTTCAAAAATTTTAAAAATTAAGGAAAAACATAAGGGTTACTTACCCATTACCATCAGGGACGATAATTTGCCTCCCATTGTTGTCATATTCTACTACCTCTTTAAATTTTATATTTCAGAAAGCAACAGTTGTAGCATTAGACGTTGAAGCACTATCAATAGATAGAGATATTAATGTGCTATGACCTCCAATTCTCAATCCAAAAAGTCTAGGTGTGGATGATGTCGAAGGTACAGATAAAAAGCTACTATGCAAACTATTATGGGAATAAGAGGTGTGGAACTGATCAGATGGTGGGGGCATGAAAAATGCATTTGGTAGTGAAATAGCTGACTTTGGAGGAGGAAGAACATTTGTAGCAGCTGGTTGAAGAGTTGTGGTAACAAGTGGTGGTGGTGGTGGCGTATATTGACCTACATGAAGATTATCAGGTCTTTTTTACCTTTCTTACGTAATCCATTACCCTGATCTTTTGATGCCATTGATTTTCTTTATTAACCATCAGGAAAAAAAAGAACAACCAAATTAAACAAAAAAAAAACATATTTTAAATAGCATATGTATTCTTCAAAAATATTTTAAATAGCATATGTATTCTTCAAAAATATGTTTCAAAATAGACAACATACATATACTATAGAAATTTATCACTGTTATTTAATCAAACAACCAGAAATGTTCTTACTGACACTAAAATGTTAACAAAGAAAAGACACTATATTGTCAAGTAAAATAGCAAAAAGCAGTAGCTAAAATACAATTTAAGACCCTGTTACTACACATTACTACTATTAATAATAACTCAATCCTCATCGCTTGTTTCATAGTCATTTATCAATTTTTCCTCATCACTTTTTTCATTTTCATAAAGTAACTCTTTCTCGCTTGTTTCATTTTCATCAAGTGACTCTTCCTTTCTTATTTCATTTTCATCAGTTGGATCTTCCTTATTGTTTGCCCTGGATGTTTCTTTTCCATAATAATTAATATTCAATCTAAGTTTAGAAGGATCAAAATCTTCATATAGGCCTTCGTTATGCTGCTACTCACCTGTTAATTCATCATCCACCATTTCTTTAACATTTAAAATGTCATTCTGATACGCTACATCCAATGAATCCTCTACTTTAACTCTACCAACAGGCTTTACTTTTATAACTACCCGCCATGCATATTTATTCTTACATAAAGGATAAGGAGCGTAATACATTTGTTTCATATTTTGTGCAATGACAAATTGATCATAGAGTACATACTCCCTTGATCGCTTAATTTCAACTATTTTGTACTGAGGGTGCACATTTGTACCTAACCTATGCATAGGATTGTATCATTTACACCGAAAGAGTACCAACTTTTTCTTTGGCCAACCAACGTGATAATCGAGTTTTAAAATATCTTGAAGCACACCATAATAATCAACACCATCATCACCTTACACCCACACTCCACTATTATTAGTTTTATTTCCCTTAGAGAACTCTTTTGTATGAAATCTTTACCCATTGACAGAGTACCTAGAAAACTTTCTGACTTTAGCACAAGTTTTCCAAGCTATATCACGCAAAAATTAGTTATTTGGGTCAAAATTACCTGGATTATGAACCTATAAGAAGTTCAAGAATAGTTAGAATTTAAATATACATAAAACTCAACAAAAGAGTAAATTGTGTTAAATATTAAAGTTACACTTACATATTGTCTAAACCACACTGAAAACATAGGTTAAACAGCAGAATCCACGTGTAAAGCCATGAAGTAGCTATCCGACAAAGTTATAACCTTTATTAGTTAAATCTTAGATAGTCCTTGAATGATTGTCGTTAATATAAATATACTCACTTATAAAAAGGCAGGACCTTGGAAAAATTTAATAATACGTGTTTTGTAGATGACCTAAGCTCCACCTCATTCAGATATCGAAGTGGACCAACTTTCGGACTTCCTTTACCTGGTTGATTGAATACTAAAAATGGTGGTGCTGAAGGATCTATATTGTATCCATCATCATGCCTATTTGGTCGGTTTCTCACACATGGTACATCATGTTCAAAATAATATAAACAAATATAAGAGGTCTTTTTAGCCAAATAAGCCTGACATATTGATCCCTCAATTCGAGATCTATTTTTTATGGTCCGCTTACATTTGCCAATTGTCCTACATAGTATGATATTTTAGATAAAATAATGTTGAATTTAATTTAGATAAAATAATGTTGAATTTAAACACATGAAGGTAAATTTTAAAAGTCAATACCTCTCAAAGGGATACATCCATCTACACTGAACAGGCCCTCCAAGTCGTTCCTCTCGCACAAGGTGAATAGAAGATGCTCCATAACATCAAAAAAAACAGGAGGAAATTTTTTTGCCAACTTGTTTAAGGTTAAGCGAATATTGATATCCATCAAAGATAGGTTCTCCTCCCTTAATGTGTTAGAACATAAATCTTTGAAAAATAAACTTATCTCTGTTGTGGGCTTCCAGATTCTATCGGGCAATGCACAGAATGCAATAAGCATCAATGACTCCATGAAAATGTGACAGTCATGGCTCTTCATAGATGTCAACTTTCCTTTATTCATGTTAACACACCTAGAAAAATTTGACGCATATACATCTGGCATTCTCAAATTGTTAACCCAATCACAAATCACTCTTCTATCATCCAAAGTGAATGTGTAACTGGTCTTGGGATTCTGAATCTTATTGTTTAATTATGTTAGGTATAACACACTGCACCGACAATACTTCTTTAAGTCCATCTTGTCCTTCAAGTTATCATTTTTTTTGTTACTTACATCCATCACAGTATTAAACAAGTTGTCAAAGAAGTTTTTCTCAATATGCATGGCATCCAGATTATGAGGCAGGAGATTATCCTTCCAGTAATCTAATTCCTAAAATATGCTTCGTTTAGTACAGTTATGTGTAACACCATAACCAGGTATCCTAGATGGTGGAGACTCTGTTACCTTAGGTAGATTTCTCACTCTATCCCAAATTCTTTCACGCGATAGAATTGGCGGTGGCTCTTCAAAATTAGACTTATTATTCATAAAATCACTAGTATTTCTCCTAAACTCATATTGCATTGGAAAGAATGAACGGTGACAGTCAAAACATGAGTTTTTACCCCCATATTTCTAAGTGAATGCTTTTGTGTCTTCCGTACAACAAGGGCAAGCTAACTTGCCCGCAGTCGATCACCCAGACATCATTCTATAAGCAAAAAAGTAATTTACAGTCCACATCAAAGTAGCACAGAATATAAGGTTTTATTTCATTGATACATTATATGCTTTCACACTTTCATGCCACAATAAGTTCAACTCATCAATCAATAGATGCAGATATACATCCACCAAAACTTTTGGATTGTGGGGAACTAGAATAATTCAAGTTAGAAATATATACTGACTTGTCATACACAATTCAGGCGGGAGATTATAAGGAGGCACAAACACTATCCAACATGAATATGGAGTAGCTAAGATAGAAAATGGAGTGAATCCATCAGTAGATAATCCCAACCTAATGTTTCTTGGTTCACTAGCAAAATCCGAATACAGACTATCAAAATGCTTCCATGCTTCTCCATCTGACGGATGACATAAAACACCAGATGGTCTTTTATTTTCATAGTGTCATCTCATATGAGGGGCAGATCTCATTGATGCATACAACCTCTTAACCATGGTATAAGGGGTAAGTAATGCATCAACTTTATAGAAACCTTCTTCCCTTGGCATGAGTGACTTCCTTATAACGAGGCTAATTACAATATTTATAATTTTCTAAATTTGCATCTTCCTTATAAAATAACATGCAACCTTTCTCGCAACAGTGAATCCTATCTAATGAAAGTCCTAACTTAGAAACTAATTTTTTTGTTGTGTAGAAATCTTTGGGTAAGTCAAGTTTATTTGGGTTAAGTTCATTCATAAGTCTAATGATAGAATTCATTACCTCTTGAGAAATAGACTAATCTGACTTAATACTTAGTAACCGAATGGTAACAGATAACTTAGAATGCACTGATCCTTCATACAATGGATGACTAGCTTCCTTTAAGTGCTCATAAAAATGCTTATCCTCGTAATTTGGTTCATTTTGATCCCATGTATGTCCCAAAAGCATCCCTGATCATCTCACTATATCGTAAACTTTCAAAATTACTCTCTCTTATTGGACATTCAACATAATTTTGAAAAGCAAAATTATTAGCAGTGCTAATCTCTCGATGAGTTGTCCACACAGTATAATTCAACATAAAACCCTTCTTATATAGATGTAATGTAACAACATCTAGACTCAATAACTTGTAACACTTGTATTTCCAACAAGGACACCTAATTGTCCCTTCAATAAGAAAATCATTAAGTTCATTGCTTTAGCAATAAATCCAGCTACCCCATCTTTATATTTCTCCCTCAACCACACACAGTTAAGATAAATTCTATTATACATCCATGTATGATCTTCATTTTCCATCTACAAATGAATAACAACAATAACAATAAAGAAATTAAAAAAAACAAGAAAACCAAAACAATAACACGAGAAAAAACACCAACAGTAGTTTTTATACATTTTAGGGCTTTTTTCTATTTTCTTCAAGAACATGTCTTTTTTCAAATAAAAACTGGTCTTTTTTAAAATAAAACTAAAACCAGAAGGCACCGATATATTCTAATTTAGATTATGATGAACTAGGATTCTTCCTAGATCCAAAAATCTTCTAATGTTATACCAGTCATGAGGAATAAATGGATATGCAAAAACAAAATCTAGTAGCAAGATGCAATGTCGCAAAATCCATATGAAATTTCTTCTTCAGAAACAGTTAAAATTCATGTCCGCTTATTAACACTAAAAAACATTGAGAACAGTTGGTAAGAAATATAGGAAAATTCGACTATGTATCCACAAATATAACTACCAGAAAAGGCGAAGGATTAAGTTCCACACCTCAGCAGTTGTATCAATGGTTGCAAGTTTTACCCTTCCACTACTTGGATCCTTGTAAACTCAAATCTGGAACAAATTTTTACAAGAAATCCCACTCAAAACTCAAAGAGAAACAAATTCTAAGGAAAAAAGCATCTCATCATTTAGCTGAATACTATACACAATAGAACCAGAAACACATTAGATAATTTGGCTTCCTCTGTAAGTTCCCTCAACTCTAACGAACAAGTTAAACAAAATACTATCATGGGTGGTAACAGTAGTAAGACGAATTCCTTGTTTTTAGTTGTCTTATTTTAATTTTTTTGGTTGCTCGTCCATTTTCTTCATCTTATCATTTAGCTGAAAGAACATCAAAAGAAAAAATTGAACATAATGAACAATTTTTAAAGTTAAGACTTCCAACTTCACACAAAAAAATACATAGAGAATTTCACACAATTGTAATGGTAATAAAGCCCCGTTAGGATTATTTCCAGACAGTCAGAGAAAGAGGTGGTAGGTTGAAGAGAGATATTATTCCCAGAATTCAAAACATTTCCGCAAACAAAACTAAGCAAAAACTATTAAAGAATGTAAAAGCACGTTAGGATTTTTCATGGTCGAAACAAGCCAAAAATATGGAACTAAAATCGTTACAAATTTTGAGAATGAACTTCACGATTTCCACTTCAATGAACTAGATGAATAGTTGATCCTTCACCACACAATCTTCTACTTTGCTACAACAAAAAATGCAAAAACATGAGAAATAGTTCAACGAAAAGCAGAGACGGTATGAAGAACACATAAAAAAATGATTACCTGGGGGGAACTAAGAAGATCCCCCCCTTCCCTCCAAAACCTACAAATCTTCACACAAACTCATTAAAATAAGAATATCTTCAAAAGAACAACAACTACAACAACAAATGCAGTATCCTAAAAGTGAGGTCTGGGGAGGGTAGATTGTAGCTAGACCTTACCCTTATCTTGAGGAGGTGAAAGGTAGAGAGGTTGTTTAAGCAAGACCCTAGACACGAGTAGCTAGCATCATAGCAGCTAACAGAACAATAAAGAAATAAAGAGGACATAGCAATATCTTCAACAAATTAGGGTTGCAAGAAAAACCAAAGATTAGTAGAAAAAGGGTTTGATATAGAGAAAGGAAACAATGCGCAAAATAAGTTGAAACTTGAACTAAGAATATGAACTTCAATCTAAAAATAAAGAACACCACACACAAACACCAACAAAAAAACATAATATTTCGCACAACATTTGACATAAACCCACTTAAAACAAATAATATATTCTTCAACAACTAGGATTTTTCAAGAGAAAACAGAAATTATCATAAATTTACATAATGAGTTAAAGCCTGCACCCACAATGATTACAAAAAATCTAAACGTGGGTACGGCATTTTAAGGGAGGATGATGGATGGAGAAAACACTATGGTTTAGCAAAAGGCAAAAATGGAACTCCGAGAGAAGAACAAAGAACAATAACAACATACCCAATATAATCACACAAAATAGAGTCTGGAGCGTAAGCAAGACTTACCACTAACTCAGAACGTCTGAAGACCTTACCACTACCTCAGATACTCAGAGATAGAAAACACACTACAAATGAAGAACAAAAAAAATAAACCAAAAACCAAAGTTTCACAGCATTTGGAACAAACTAAATGGGTTTTTGGAAACAAAAAAAGGGTGTAAAACAGAGAAAGATAGAAATGGTGGAGTCTTTTGCCTACTGTAACACCCCACATTTTTGGGCTAGAATTTAAATCTTTCTTCCTATGCGTACAGACTTAAACCCAATTATTCTATGTATATACATGTGTGATTATCAAATATATGATGTGAGAATATCCTTGTATATTGATCGAGGTCATAATATCCTCCTAACTCAAAGACAAGTTGAGGATTTTTCTATCGATAGAGTTTTCACAAATGCTCCAGCAAGGGTCAATTTTAAACGAGTGTATCTCTTATCATATATCTATTCAGGTGTCCTACTATATACCAAAATAAAGATCTTTGAATCTTCTTTGGTTTCACCTTAATCCGATATCGGAGTGAAAAGTTATACTCATTTTACCTCAGTATGTCTGTCTGTCAACAAAGTGACTACCTAAGGTGATAAGCCGTCAACTAAGTGACGACTTATCAGCCAAGTCATCAGCCAAAACTAGAAAGTCATCAACTTCAGCTTCAAAGTGATGACATGAGGTGATAAGTCATCACCGAAGTGATAACTTATCAACCAAGTCGTCACCCATAACCATCTTAGCTACAAAAGTGACGACTTGAGTTGATAAGCCATCAACTAGTTGATAAGCCATCAACTAGTTGATAAGTTGTCAACTCAACTCATCAACTAAAAATTTCAGCAACTCTTATTTACTTTGGAGGGGTATTTTGGTTATTTTCTCACTTCAAACCCTACCACTCCCATGCCTTATAACCCTCAAGGGGCGTTATTTTTCTCCTATTGCATCAGTTAAGCATCTCAAAATCCTCTCATACACTCTCAACGACAATATTAGTTTCCTCTCAAGATCATCTCCCAAGAATAAGATTCAAGCCCTTCATCAAGAAAACCAAGAAGTTGTGATTCCCAATTCAAGAACGTTCAAGAAAAGTAAATTCTCTTTCAAGATTAAAGCTTTAAGGTATGTTTGATGTTCATCCATGGGACTTTTTCACCCATGGAGTCCAAGAATCCATTTTTAAGTTTAAAATTATGACTTTTACATGTTATTATAAATTTCAACCATGAATTTGGATTCTTTACTATGTTTACACGTAATTAATGTTGTTATTAAACCCAACACATTTGAATGGTGTTGTTCGCTGATTTAAGCCTTAATTGGTGATTTTAGTATTGAAATCATGTTATTACTTCAATTTTTAAACTATTCCCATGCTTAGCTTAAACCATGAATTGCGAGTGTTTGATGAAATGCCTAAATGATTTGATTTTGAACAATGACTACTTATTACATGTTTACAATGAAATTACATGTTTATAATGAATTAACTCCATGAAACTCTTATAAATTTTGATCATATAGTACATTTCCAAGAGTTTTGATAGAAAGAGCCCTTACACGTTCGAAAATTGAAGAATGTTTATCTATACCTTGGCAATTTGATTTCAAGTTATGATTTCAATTGTTTTCATGGGAAATGCATTATACTATGTTTTAAATATTGTGGTGTCCATATCATGTTCATGCGAATTCAGAATAAAACCCTTAGTTTATAATTTGGTCATGTGATCGTGTTATCTTATCATGTTTGAAAGCACCCCATGTTAAAGTCTTGACCCCTATGTGTTTGATAAAATACTTAAGTTAATAATTGTGAACAATGATTTCCTTCCATGGTTTCAATGCTTTGATGTGTCCCTGTTGTTATTGTTATCGAGTCCTGGGGTTATGAATACCCAAAATTTAGTTGTTTACTTAGTCTCAGTATTTTCAAAATGGTTTCAGACACGTATAAACATTATCACTTCAGCCAATTATCATGTCAGTCAAACTTAGATCAATTCAGTAATACGAGTTAGTTCCTTCTTCAATTAAACTTAGTTTAGTCCCGTAATCAGTGTTAGTTCAGTTGGGAGTAGGATTCAGCACCGAGTGAACCCAGGGATGGGGGCATTCCTGTTAGTATAGGGTTTGGCCCTTGGTAGCAATCTAATACAAAAACAACCAAGAACACACAAAACAAACACCCAAAACAGTCCACAAGTTCAAGAGAACCGAGGACCCTTTAAGTGACCCCTCTCAGATTCAAAAACAACAACAAGAACACAAAGTATTGTGGTGTTTAACACCTAATTTACAGCGATCCACAAACTATATTATCAACACAATATGAGAACAATAATATTACATCAACAAGAAACTCACGGGTTACACTAAAAGCAACAAGAAATTCGAAACTTACAACAACCATACAAGATAGATAGTTAGACCAAATGAAGGAACAATCTTAAGAACCCAAGAATTGTGAGACTGTTGGACCCTTAACACTACCCACGACACAAACCTAACTCTAACGTTGACACAAGAGGGAAGTTACCTCCTCTAAACACCAACGTATCAAGCCAACGATGCAACACAAGTGATATCCACACTTGGGAAGCCCTAGTTACGGATTGGTGGCTTTTCAAGCCCTACAACGAAGGAGTGTTACACTTCTCACACTAGAGAGAGAGTTTGTCTTACATCAATGAACAACTAAGTCCTAAATCCCTATCTTGTTCAATTTATATTACATTACAAAAGAAGACAAATGACTACACTACCCTGAATGAGAGGGGTGGACATGGAGTGCATTTTGGGAAAAGTAAAGTGACCAAAATGCCCTCAACGAAGATGACCAAAAATCCGTGAGCTATTAAGTATCCAAAACCGTGAATCCTCAAGTCTTCAATGCTCCAAGTAATTTTCCACTCACAGCCTTGATGAATGGTAAGCTCAATGGTAGGCTCAAAATTGGTCGTCCTTGAATATTCTTGTCCCCTCGGGGTGACCAAGTATTGATCCTTTAAGTGATGGTCTTCAATCATGTCTTCAAAAATTAGGGTGGCCATTTGACTTGTATCATCTTTCCCTTCTTGGAAAGTGTTCGACCTCGAATCCAAACCTTGCAAGAACGAAGAGAAGACAAACAAGCACCAAATCCTCATGACATGAGGGTTAGAGTTAGTACAATAAACAACATCAACATGCCAAGGAGGTATACACTTGAGATATAGCCACACATCCTTGACTTTAATCTCGAGGGGCTTAGAAAAAAATTACAAAGGGGTGGTGCCCTAATTGAAAGTAAAGTCCACGCAACACATTTAGCAATATCACTCAAACAAGTGGACCGACCAACAACTATCCTTCCTTCACATCCTAAGAAGTTACCAAGGTCAAATGGAAGACGTAACCAAGGACTTAGGTCTCGGCGACTCTCATTTTCCCCTAGGGTGCCATCCTCAAGGTTAAGAAAGCCCTCTTTATCACCATTGGAAATATCATGCACAAAAAGAGGGTTGAGAAAGGTGTTTCACAAGCCAACTTCAAATAAAGGGTTCTCATGCATGCACTTACTACTAGTTTCAAAATCTCCACAAGGAATATGCCCAACATAAGAAACACTTAAAGAAGAAGTAGATGGAATTTCTAAGCACACATCACCTTCTCTTTCAAATGAGCAATCCTCACTTAGACACAAACCACCACGGGAAGCCAAGGGATCACAAGCAAAACCATCCTTACCAAGACAATCACAATTCGGGTTTCTTAAATAATCAAGCACATCAAGGTCTTTTCCACCCGATTCATCACTGTCCACATTCTCACTAGTTGTTAGCAACTTATATACCAGCGTAGACTCACCTTGTTTTTTCACAAGGGTCAACTAGTCTGTGAATACTCTCGTCATTTGGTAATGGAATCTTAGTCAAGTTATAAGTTCTAGCACTAGATGGACACCAATCATTCTCACGCGGAGAATTAATTTCATCATCTAAAGGATCAACTAGTGCTTGAGTACCTACAACAAGAGTTTGGACCTCATGCGACCTAACAATACCAAGAGTATCACAAAAGGGAGACTAAAGCACCTCTACCCTAGGCAAAGCTTCAACTACACCCACTTGGCTCCTACTAGCCACAACACAACATTCTAAGTCCATAGTAGTGTAGGGAATAGAGTTTTTACCTCGTAGCTCACATGAGCTACGGCCTTCCTCTTGAAGTATGTCTGGGCAGCCCACTTGCACCCTTTGACCTACCATATGATCCAACCTTTCATTTGCCATAGCTAGGTCTCAGGACATAGTGTCAAGGTAGGCCAAAATGACATTGGTGGCATTGTTGTCCATGGGTTAAGAGGTTGAAGCTGTGGGTTCCCATGCAATTGTTCCTTAAAAAAAGAAAAAGAAAGAACAAGCCTACAAAGAAAAACACAAGTTAGTCCGAAATAACCTCACCACACTCTCACACACTTACTCGTCTCACACTTAGATTCACAAGTGTTGCAAGTCGGCTTGTAGTTCGTGATGAGTCGAGAGGTGAGTCTACTCCTTGTTCAGAATGGATTATATTTTTGAAGACTCAAGGAAAGTAATGTACGAACTTGAACCAAGAAGTACTAAGATTTTAAAAATGACAAAAGCACAAAAGAAACGTAGACACGAACAATGGATTCAAAGAACTAATTAACAATCTAGTAGGAGTTTACTAGATTGTTAATTAGTTCTAGGATCAACTAATAAAACCAAGAATCAACAATTAGAAACTAAAAAATCCATATTTGAGCATAATATTGACGGTAAACAGTAATTAGGGTGATGTGGCAGCATGCAATTAGTCTCGATCCCACACAACTTTAGTCATAAATTTGAATTTTTAATCTTCACATAATTTGGAATGGAAGACAATTGGTTTTGGAGGGAAAGTAAAAGTATTGTAGTCTTTTTCAACTTTCCAAACACAAGAAGGTGAGATTTGACATTACTTACCCCACAAGACAAGGTCCCTTGATTTAAGGAAAAGTGGTTGTCAAGTCTAGGAGGAGATGTGTGCAAGTCTTCTCATAAACAACTTTACAACTTTTGTCTTACAACTTTTTAGATCTATTTTACACTTTATGTAGGTTAAGATATGAGAGTAGGTGAAGAAAAATATGAACACAACAACAATTTTATTTTAAGAACTACAACAACATCACCATACAGCCAACTCAAGTTTACATCAACAATATAACTATTTTTAAGCTCAACTTTAGATCTAGACACCTTTGTGTGAGAGAGAAAGAAGCCAACACAAGAAACACACTAGACAAACAAAATTTCTACTAGATTTAGTCACAAACTATTGGCCAAAACAACAACAACAATGTCTACACCTCTCGGCCAAGAACACAAACACAAAAACACTTCTTCTTTTTTTCTAACAAGCAAGCCCAAGGTTTGATCTTGTCAGAACAAAATCAAGCCATGATTTGACACCAAATGATACAAAAACAACTAAGAACACACAAAACAAACACCCAAAACATACTACAAGTTCAAGAGAACCGAGGACCCTTTGAGTGACCCCTCTCGGATTCAAGAACAACAATAAGAATAGAAAGTATTGTGGAGTTTAACACCTAATTTCCAGTGATCCACAAACTATATTATCAACACAATATGAGAACAACAATATTACATCAATAAGAAACTCACGGGTTACACTAAAAACAACAAGAAATCCGAAACTTCAACAATAATACAAGATAGATAGTTAGACCAACTAAAGGAACAATCTTAAGAACCCAAGAATTGTGAGACTCTTGGACCCTTAACACTACCCACGACACAAACCTAACTCTAACGTTGACACAAAAAGGATGCTACCTCCTCTAAACACCAACATATCAAGTCAACGATGCAACACAAGTGATATACATACTTGGGAAGCCCTAGTTATGGATTGGTGGCTTTTCCAATCCCTACAACTAAGGACTGTTACACTCCTTACACTAGAGAGAGAGTTTTTCTTACATCAATAAACAACTAAGTACTAAAAACCTTATCTTGTTCAATTTATATTACATTACAAAAGAAGACAAATAACTACACTATCCGTAATGAGAAGGGTGGCCATGGAGTGCATTTTGGGCAAAGTGAAGTGACCAAAATGCCCTCAATGAAGATGGCCCAAAAACCGTGAGCTATTAAGTATCCAAAATCGTGAATCCTCAAATCTTCAATGCTCCAAGCAGTCTTTCACTCACAGCCTTGATGAATGGTATGATCAATGGTAGGCTCAAAATGGGTCTTCCTTACATATTTTTGTGCACTCGGGGTGACCAAGTCTTAATCCTTTAAGTGATAGTCTCTAATCCTTCAAAAATTAGGGTGGCCATTTGACTTGTATCATCTTCCCCTTCTTGGAAAGTGTTCGACCTCGAATCCAAACCTTGCAAGAACGAAGAGAAGACAAACAAGCACCACATCCTCATGACATGAGGGTTAGAGTTAGTATAATAAACAACATCAACATGCCAAGGAGGTATACACTTGAGATATAGCCACACATCCTTGATTTTAATCACGAGGGGCTTAGACAAAAAATTACAAATGGGTGGTGCCCTAATTGAAAGTAAAGTCCACACAACACATATAGCAATATAACTCAAACAAGTGGAGCAACAACTATCCATCCTTCACACCCTATGAACTTACCAGGTTCAAATGGAAGACGTAACCAAGGACTTAGGTCTCGGTCACTCTCATTTTCCCCTAGGGTTCCATCCTCAAGGTTAAGAAAGCCCTCTTTATCACCATTGGAAATATCATTCACAAAAATAGGGTTGAGAAAGGTGTTCCACAAGCCAACTTCAAATAAAGGGTTCTTATGCATGCACTTACTACTAGTTTCAAAATCTCCACTAGGAATATGCCCAACATAAGAAACACTTAAAGAAGAAGTAGATGGAATATCTGAGCACACATCACCTTCTCTTTAGAATGAGAAATCCTCACTAAGATACAAACCACCACGAGCAGCCAAGAGATCATAAGAAAAAACATCTTTACCAAGACAATCAAAATTCGGGTTTTCTAAACAATCAAGCACATCAAGATCTTTTGCACCCGATTGATCATTGTCCACATTTTTACTAGTTGTTGGCAACTTATATACCAAAGTAGACTCACCTTGTTTTTCACAAGGGTCAACTAGTGTGTGAATACTCTCGCCACTTGGTAATGGAACCTTAGTCAAGTTATAAGTGCTAGAACTAGATGGACATAAATCATTCTCACGTGGAGAATTAATTACGTCATCTAAAGGATCAACTAGTGCTTGCGTACCTACAATAAGAGTTTGGTCCTCATGCGACCTACCAATACCAAGAGTATCATAAAAGGGAGACTCAAGAACCTCTACCCTAGGCAAAGTTTCAACTACACCCACTTGGCTCCTACTAGCCACAACACAATATTCTAAGTCCATATGAGTGTAGAGAATAGCGTTTTTACCTCATAGCTCACATGAGCTATGGTCTTACTCTTGAAGTGTGTTCGGGCAGCCCACTTGCACCCTTTTACCTACCATACGATCCAACCTTTCATTTGTCATAGTTAGGTCTTGGGACATAGTGTCAAGGTAGGCCAAAATAACATTGGTGGCATTATTGTCCATGGGTTGAGAGGTTGAAGCCGCGGGTTCCCATGCAATTGTTCCTAAAAAATAAAATAAAAGAATAAGCCTACAAAGAAAAACGCAAGTTAGTTTGAAACAACCTCACCACACTCTCACACACTTGATCGTCTCACACTTGGATTCACAAGTGTTATAAGTCGGCTTGTAGTTCATGATGAGTCGAGGGTTAAGTCTAATCCTTGGTCTGAATGGATTCTTTGTTTGAAGACTCAAGAAAAGTAATGTCCGAACTTGAACCAAGAAGTACTACAATTTTAAAAATGACAAAAGCACAAAAGAAACGTAGACATTAACAATGGATTCAAAGGACTAATTGATAATCTAGTAGGAGTTTACTAGTTTGTTAATTGGTTCTAGGATCAACTAATGAAACCAAGAATCAACAATTAGAAACTAGAAAATCCAAATTTGATCTTAATACTTATGGTAAACAGTAATTAGGGTGACATGGCAGCATGCAATTGGTCTCGATCCCACACAACTTTAGTCATAAATTTGAATTTTTAATCTTCATATAATTTGGAATGGAAGACAGTTGATTTTGGAGGGAAAGTAAAAGTCTTGTAGTCTTTTTCAACTTTCCAAACTCAAAAATGTGAGATTTGACTTTACTAGTCCCACAAGACAAGGTCCCTTGATTTAAGGAAAAGTGGTTGTCAAGTATAGGAAGGGATGTGTGCAAGTCTTCTCACAAACAACTTTAAAACTTTTGTATTACAACTTTTTGGATCTATTTTACACTTTATGTGGGTTAAGATATGAGAATATGTGAAGAAAAATATGAACACAACAACAATCTTTTTTAAGAACTACAACAACATCACCATACGGCCAAGTCAATTTCACATCAACAATATAACTATTTTTAAGCTCAACTTTAGATCTAGATACTTTTGTATTAGTGAGAAAGAAGCCAACACAAGAAACACACTAGAAAAACAAAATTTCTACGCGATTTAGTGACAAACTATTGGCCAAAACAACAACAACAATGTCTCCACCTCTCGGCCAAGAACACAAACACAAGAACACTTTTTTTTTCTAACAAGCAAGCCCAAGATTTGATCTTGTTAGAACAAAATCAAGCCATGATTTGATACCAAATAATACAAGAACAAACAATAACACACAAAACTAACACCCAAAATAGTCCACAAGTTCAAGAGAACCGAGGACCCTTTGAGTGACCCTTATCGGATTCAAGAACAACAACAAGAGCAGAAAGTATTGTGGTGTTTAACACCTAATTTCCAGCGATCCACAAACTATATTATCAACACAATATGAGAAAAACAATTCTACATCAACAAGAAACTCACGGGTTACACTAACAACAACAAGAAATCTGAAACTTATAACAATAATACAAGATAGATAGTTAGACCAAATGAAGGGACAATCTTAAGAACCCAAGAATTGTGAGACTCTTGGACCCTTAACACTACCCACGACACAAACCTAACTCTAATGTTGACACAAGAGGGACGTTACCTTTTTTAAACACCAACGTATCAAGTCAATGATGCAACACTAGTGATATCCATACTTGGGCAGCCCTAGTTACGGATTGGTGGCTTTTCCAAGCCCTACAACTAAGGGGTGTTACACTCCTCACACTAGAGAGATATTTTATCTTACATCAATAAACAACTAAGTCCTAAAAACCCTATCTTGTTCTATTTATGTTACATTACAAAAGAAGATAAATGACTACACTATCTTTAATGAGAGGGGTGGCCATGGAGTGCATTTTTGGCAAAGTGAAGTGATCAAAATTCCCTCAATGAAGATGGCCCAAAAATTGTGAGCTATTAAGTGTCCAAAATCGTGAATCCTCAAGTCTTCAATGCTCCAAGCAATCTTTCACTCACGGCCTTGATGAATAGTCTGCTCAATTATAGGCTCAAAATAGGTCTTTCTTACATATTATTGTGCCCTCGGGGTGACCAAGTCTTGATCTTTTAGGTGATGGTATCCAATCATGTATTCAAAAATTAGGGTGACCATTTGACTTGTATCACAATTCCTGAGTTACAGAACTACGTAACCAGCGTAGGTTTGAGATGTCTTCCTGCTAGTTTAGGGTTGACACATATCTCATGAGTCTTCCTGTTAGTTTATGGTCTACAAGATGTCTTACTGATAGTTTAGAGTTTACACAACCATTGTTAGTACCCGTGGCACGGTACTAGCACCCTTCCAACTGGGGTCCCAGGTTGAACCCTGATCAGCCCAGCTTCGGGGCATGTCGGTTAGATGATTTCTCCCATAGTTTTAATTTCAGTTTCAGTATTCAGTACAGAATTCAGTTAAGTTTTGCTTCACCATAGCATACAGTTTATCAATATTCAGTTACGTGATTTCATTATTTCAGTTTATAGAGTATTTTACAATCATGTTATTTGTTTGGTCATGCATTCTCAGATTTACAACATTCACATATTTATATTAGTTCAGTTACCTCATGCTACTCATTCAGTCAATTATTACTCATGCACATAACATATGCATAACAGTCTAACCTCATCTAGCATACCAGTACATTCAAAGTACTGATCGCATACTCGTTTCTTGCGCTATGATATCTCATATCATTGGTTCGGATGCTCAGGTTCCCGATCGCACTTAGACATTCTAGCACATCAGCAGCAGCAGTG
This sequence comes from Capsicum pubescens, assembly GCA_030864215.1. Lineage (NCBI taxonomy): Eukaryota > Viridiplantae > Streptophyta > Magnoliopsida > Solanales > Solanaceae > Capsicum > Capsicum pubescens. Next base: position 330,882,033 of record CM061548.1, on the reverse strand, counting down.
GTAAGTCCTCATACTTTGAGGACGAGTTTATCTTATATTCAGTTATGTCAGCAGTTCAGTTATTTAGACAGTCGGAGTTAGTTGGGGTTTTGTCCCATCAACTCCACAGTCAGTCAGTTTTAGAGGCTTTCGTACACTTCAGATAGTTAGTCAATTTTCCATTATTTTTATCAGTTTTCTGACAATTATTTTCTGGCAGTTGATTTCAGATTTATGACTCAGAAATGTTTTAGTATTTAAAACCTTATGGCGAATTCAGATAATCCACACATGTTATTTTGTTATTATTATTTAGTGCTCACACTAGGTACCAGCTCATGGGTTACCTTGTGGTCACTTATGACCATAAGCATCGTGTGGCGTGCAGGGTGTACTCTCGGGGCGCTTCACTTACTCACATCTTTTTTGTGCCTTTAACTGAATTTTCTTTCTTGGAGAAATTTCATAAAACCTTGAATCTGGAACAAAGTCATCGAAATTTCTGTTTGTTCAGTGAAATTGAACTTCAATACCGCTTGTTCACCGTCGCTGTTACAACTCTACCGTAACCGTCACCACTAATTTTTAAGAGAGAACACAGAGAGAAGACAGGGTAGTGAGACCCTAGCTTAGAGAGAGAGATAGCAGTGAGAAAGAGAGAATTAGGAAAGTTGTGATATGTTTAATTTATATTTTATATAAATTATTTAATAATTAAATATAATTTTTTGACTACTTCAATCGAGTAGAAATTTAATATATTTAATTATTTACTAGTTTTTTACTACAGCAGTCGGTTATATATTTAATTATTTATTTTTCTGACTACATCAGTTGGTTAGATACTAATACAATTAAATTATATATTTAAATTAATTATTTATAAAAAATTTGACTACAATAGTCGAGAACATTTTTATTATATATAATTATTTAATATTTTCGACTACATTAGTCGATTATATATTTGATACAATTTAATTATATATTTAAATTAATTAATATAATTTAATTATATATTTAAATTAATTAATATAATTTAATTATATATTTAAATTAATTAATACAATGTGAAAGGCTACCATGTAACTTATATTTTGTATAATAATTTATTTAATAATTAAATATAATGTTCCGACCACTACAGTCTGGTACAAATAAAATATATTTAATTATTTAATATTTTCGACTACAGTAGTCGGATACATTTAATATATTTACAAAGCAACTTTTTTGTAATGTATTTAGTAATATATTTATTTAATTATTATAATTTTCGACTATAGAGGTTGAAAATATAATTAATAATAATTTAATTAATTATTAATTTTTTGTATAAGGGTATGATTATATATTTAGTCATATATTTATTTAGTTATTAGTATTTTCGACTATAGTGGTCGGAAATATATATTTAATAATTTATTTAAATAATTATTTAATTTTTGTATAAGGCTCTGATTATATATTTAGTAATATATTTATTTATTTATTTATATTTCCGACTACGGTAGTCGGAAATACATATTTAATAATTTATTTAGATAATTATTTAATTTTTGTATAAGGGTTTGATTATATATTTAGTAATATATTTATTTAATTACTTTTATTTTCGACAACCGTAGTAGGAATTTATATTTTTTAGAATTTACCATCAAATATTCTGACTGTTGTAGTCACAAATAGTATCAGAAAAATATTTTATAAAAAAAAAGTAATTTTTTCGACTGAAGTAGTCGAAAATTTGCGACTAATTTTTTTCAGTCGAAAAATAGTGAATTTCTGGTAGTGATATAAAATATCAATCAAGTTACGAGTTCTTAAGTGGTACAAATATTCTTTTAATTTCTTTATTTTAATTTTGATTACTTAAAAGTTACAAATTCTAAATTTTAGGTATTTAAGATTGAAAAAATTCATTTAAGTTTTTTTAGAGTAACTAACAATATCATATAAGTATATTCTTAATTTCTTCTTGTAGGAATAAAGAAGAAAGATGAACAAGATAAAATAGTTGAGAAAATTGAGAAGCCAATGAAGCTGTGGTGGTTATAGAGACAAAATAATGCAATCCTATTATCATTTTTGAAAAAAATGCAATAGCATCACCAACGATAAAAGAGTGCTTCTTAAAATTCTCATGTTGATGTTTGGCCTATGTTTTCGCAAATATATATAAATATTATTCAATGAAAGCAATTTTAGCTTTTCCTACTTTATGGATAAAATTGATATAAGTTTCTTTTACTCGAAATGAGATTTATTTTATTATAATTTTTTTTGTGGCTAGAATTAATTAATTTCAAAAATATTATTTGCAGAGACATATGATTATTTATTCTTATTATGAAGTATTTCTGTTATTATAAAATCATCTCTTCGATTGATTTTTATATATTTTGAGACATATCATAATTAAGTATGTGACTTTTTAGAAGTCAAATTACGTGCATGGTTGAATAAAAATTTGTAGTGTATGAATTCTTATGATATGTCTACATAATCTAACAAAACAAATTTAAAGCATTAAATTTAATTTAATTGCATTTGATTTTATTAAAGAAAAAAAAAATTAAAGCACATTCTTTACACTTTAATATTACTAAAAAATTTACATATTTAATAAAAAGAATTATTAGCGCGCTAAGCACGGCTCATTTCACTAGTTGTGTATAATATATAGAGGGACAAATGTTTCATTTCTTTTTCCATCATTCAATTGCTTCCATACTGAATATTTGTGAGATGGTCCCTTCCAGAAAAATATGGGTACTTTTAACGGATGATCACTTAGGTTTTAAAAGTACAATAGTGAATAAAGTTTAAAATACATTAGAATTAGAAAAGAACATTGACGGTATATTGTATAATAAGTAAAGATTGTTGGTGTGATATATCACAATATTGTTGGTGTGATATATCACAATAATTAAATTAGTTGAAAAATGAAGATGAACAAAAATGATTAAATAAATATTCTTCAGGCTGAAGTACGAATATCTCGCTCTCTTTAATGAGATTCAACATCACTGCGCCGTAACTACACCGATCCAACAGTATCAACTCTTGACTTGTCTCCTCCAGGATACAACATTCCAACACGATGTGTAACTCAATCGACTCCGAATTAGTTGAAGAGTCCAAAGCTCCACCACAAAAATACCTTCCTTCAATATATTAAAACTCTCTTTTTGTATAGTGAATATAGTTATAGACTTAGAATTTTTTCTTTGTGTTAACTCTCTTTCACTAATATAATACTCTCTTTTGTATAGTGAATAAAGTTGTAGACTTAGAATATTTTCTTTGTCTCAACTCTCTTTTTCAATAATATAATTACAATATTTCCATATTTATCTTTTTTTTCTCATTTCTCACAATATGCTACAACTCATCTCACCAACACAAAGAAGAGAACGCCCTTTATATAGGTGTAGTATTTCTTCTATCTTGTAAATGGGGAAGTAATGGATATTAAGTGAAGAAAATGGATGCTTAGATGTTACATAAGTTACATGACATAAAAAGATAGAATAATGAGTGAATAATAAGTGAAATGTTACAAGAGTTACTAAAGAAAATGACCATATGTTTTTCTTCCTCAATCAATATATAATATAAAGAAAAATATAAAAACGGTGACGTGGAACCCCTCAGAAGCCAGGATTACTATTTATCTAATTTCTCAGATTTTTGAATTTTTTTCTCTCATCTTAATACAATATTCTTTATTATAGAGTAATTACATTCAATGTATTAACCATTTATTGCATGCTTAGAATATAAAAGGAATCACGTTTCAAAAAATAAAAATTGTAGGGGGTGTGGATAACTTGGGTTATTTGCGTGGATAACTAATAGATAACTAGTACTTACTAGTTCTATCATGTTAATTGCAATGCTATGTCATAGTATTCCTTAATTTTTTGTTTTAACCTTATTAATTCTTCTATATTGTTTTTAAGGTATTCTATATGTTCCATATCTCTAGTTTTTAGGTAGTCAAGTAGATTCTCTTTCATAAGTATTTCTGTTAATCTTATTTCCTCCATATCTTTTCTCCAATATTCTAAGTATTCGTAGTTTATCATCTTATCCTAAAGTAGTTGTAATACTGCAAATTTCTTTGTAATAATTTATTCTAATTGTACTATATCTGACATTAAATTCTAGGTTATCTATTTCGTTAATTATTCTGTCTTTTTCTTCTATGAATAATTCTATGTCTAAATCATATTTTAAACTGTCTTTTAATTCTAGTTGTTTCATAGTTTTATTTATCCAAATTAATCTTTCTTTTAATTGTTTTCTTTCTCTTCTACGCTGGTTTCTATAATTAATTTCTTCGTATAGCCAACTTTGTTTTTCTCTAACTCTTTTTATATATTCTAACATTTAATCTATATAATATCCATCTGAGTAATAACTGTTATTATCTGAGTAATAACTATCTGAATAATATAAGCTAAGATCACGCATATCTTCTAACCATTCTAGACTTAAAGATTCTTCATGAAATATTTTTTCCCATATTATTTTCTTTATGTCTTCTATTTCTAAGTCTTTAATGATATATAAAACAAGTATTTTAATTTCATCAGATATATAGCTTGTCATGTTATTCATATGATGCTTAGGTTTCTACGAATAACTTGGATAACTTGGAATTAGATTTATGGGTTATTAAATATTTTATCATAATATTTACTGGTTGTTTGTTTTAATCTTAATAATTCTTGTATATTTTTCATTAAGGAATTCTATATATTTTATATCTTTAGTTTTCATATATTTGTTTCTAGATTTATTTTCATTAGTTTTTTTATTAATTGTATATTTTCATATCCATTTTTCAATATTCTAAATATACGTAATTTATCATGATTGATGTGTAGGTTTGGTATGTAGGTATTTGTAAGAGTAGGTAGGTGGGTGTGGTATGTAATTTATTCTAGCCATAAAATATTTATCAAATATTTTTTCTCATATGATTTTTCTTATATCTACAATTTCTATATCCTTAAGTACATACAAAACAAGCATTTTAAATTTATCTACCATTTCATCAGATAAATAAGTATTCATTTTTCATATGATGCTATTTCAAAATATTTTCTTCAATCATATACATAACAAAATATGGTCATCTTAGATCACTATATACTAGATTATTCTTAAAAAATTATGTTACTCTGTCACTATTAGCATGGTAGTCTGGATACTTTTCCCTTAAACAACGCATCTACACTGGTTACTCCCCTATCACGGCCTTCTTGCCTCACTGGTTTCACCTTTAGGATGACATAGTCCTAGGAATTTTTCTCCTTTTTCTCTTTGCTAATAAATTTTGTAACATATTATTCTTCGAATAATTCTACTATATAGTAACTAACATGAACTTATTTTATCATTTCATGATTTTCAGGAATTTATGAATTTAGCTATTCATAATCATAAATATACTTGTTCTGGTAGGTTTGATAATTCTGGACTTTGTTCATCCATAGCTTTTCCTTTGAAATATCTTTGTTTTTATTAAATATTCAAAAGTTGTTTGTGTACAAGAGGAGGCTTGCTTCAACTCATGAAGTCTTTACATTTGTCCTAAATTCTTACAACTTTTCAAAAAGTAAGAAAAACTTTAAAGCCTAAAAAGACAAAGACTTATTAAAAGTCTTGCCAAAAAGTCAAAAAAAGCTAAAGGCTAATAATTCCTATATAATTATTTACGTAAAGAAAGTTTTCTAATTTGTTCACATGTCACTTTCATAATTTAATATCTTGTCTTTTATCTCTTCCATTATTGCTCCGTTGTTTATCTTTTTTGTCGTTTCTCTCCTGCTGTTCTAATTTTTCGTTTGCTTCTATTGTAGTGTTACTTCTGGAATAATATTATGTCGTCCGCTACAACAACTACATTGATGATGATCATATATCTGTCCAATTAATTTGTAGAATTATTCCATAAGTCCGTCAGAAATAACTCCTTTCTTGATAGATCTTGTGAGAGAGTTATCTTCTGGTTTTACTAATGTCATTGTTCATCTACGAATTTCTTCCGTATCATTTTCTCTTCTGTCTTTACATGTTGAATAAACCAATAAATGATCTCTAGAATAATAATTTCAAACTGGATTACGGTTCAAATAGTTATGTGCTAACTCTTGTATAATTGTGCTCAAGCCAATAACTCGTTTGTTCTTGAAAAATTCTGATATCTCGATTTTTTGTATTTCGTCTTGTTCAGATATTTCTTCTGGTATAATGTAGTCTCTTGTCATACCAATTTTTACTACTGTAACCACTGGTTTAATTTCATCAAATAGTATCTCAGCGGGGGCCGAATAAAATCTTACGTAAAATAGTTGTCCTTTTGTAATTTTTATATATGTTATAATTCCTTTATGTACTTCAGGAATCATGGATAATTCTTTCCCATCTATTGTATATACTGTTGATAACAATCCATAAGAATAATATGTAGCGATTAAATTTGGGTTGGTTCCTGGGAGCGCAATAAGTTTATTATAATTTTGTATATTTTTGGGTTATATAGCCTTGGTATATTTTGGATAGCTCAATACCTTGGAAGGGTTTGGTATTTAGTAAGGTTTGGATTGTATATAAATTTTCAATATAAACACGGGTTAAATGGTTGTAAGCTTGTTTATTCTGGTTAATTGCTTCTGAATAAGGGTATAACTACGGGGGTACAAATAATTCATTTTTTTTTGGATATTTGGTGGTGCATAAGGTTTTTCAAATATCTTATTTAGGTTGTAATTCTGTTTCTTTGGTAATTCGGATTTTGATAAATTTTTTGTAGTGGGTAATTCCTTAACTGTATCTGATGTTCTTGCACATGTAACAACCGTTTTAGTTTTAAGGTGAATCCGAACGTCACCTTCTAGGTCTAGTTTTTTAAAGTGCTTTTCCTGCACTATATCTATTCCTTTGGCTTTTTCTGTTTTTTAGAGTTCTCAGATTGCACTTTTAATTCTGCGACTTCAGTAGTCAGTAGAGTAACTTGTTCTTTTAATAATTTCACTTGTTCAAATAATTGAACTAGTAAATCATTCTGAGTAACTTCAATAGTAACTTCTTCTGTTGTTAAATCAGTCTGAGTAGCCTTGTCGCGACAAGTAATCTGCAATGACATTTTTGTTAGTACTAGTTACTTTAATTGTAAATGTAAAATTTAATATGCTCAAGACTAGTCTCCGTATTTCCTTTGTTGTAACTGAATTTTGTATTTTCTTTGCTAACCACCAACGTACCTGCGTATTATCTGTTCGTACAATAAACTTGTTATATACAATATATGGCTCAAATGCTAATAAACATTTATATAATGAGCATAATTCTTTTCTATTTATTTCCCATTTTATCTTTGTTTCATTAAACTTGCCTGAATAGTATCTACAATGATGTTCTAATTTTTTTTCTTCATATCTATATTTAAGTACTCCTCCATAACTATATTCGCTTGCGTCTGCTTCTACTATATATATAAATTTTTTATTTTCATCTGAAAATTATAATTTTGGTAATTCTTTACAAAGTATTTTTATTTTCTGGACTTGTTTTTTATATTCTTCGTTGTAATTATATTCTACATCCTTTTTAAATTTTTTCTGTAATGGCTTTAGGTTTTCCGCTAATTTTGGTATATATTCTCTTACTTGGTTTACTAATCCTAAAAATGATTGTAATTTCTTTTTTGTATCTAATTCTTCTTTTGAATTTATTATTTTTTGTACTATATGTTGTTGCATTTTTACTCCACTCTTATCTATTTATATTCCTAAAAATTCTATCTGATTTTTCATAATTTCAGCTTTCTTTTCACTTAAGCTTATTCCTAATTTTTCTATTATATCTGTAAATTGTTCTAGTAATTTTAAATGTTCTTCTTGGGTTTTTGTGTATAGTAGTATATCATCTATGTATACTACACAATTAGGTAATTGTTTAAAATAACTATCCATAAAATGTTGATATCTACCTGGTGCATTTTTATATCCAAATGTTAATACGTTCTATTCATAAAATCCTTGTGGTACCGTAAATGCAGTTAATTCCTTAGAATCTTCATCTAGCTTTAAATGGTAAAATCCTGATTTACAATCAAATTTACTAAAGTAATTATATCCTTGTATTTGTCTTATTTTTAATATTTTATTTGGTATTGGATAATTATATGTCATACTTTTTACATTTAGATTTCTATAATGAATAATCATTCTATTTTTTTCTTTTTTTTGTTTACTATGTTTATTTATTATAAATGTTGGACTATTGTGCTTACTATTACTTTTTTGTATGTATTGTTTTTCTAATAATTCATCTATATGCATTTTAAATTCTTTTAAATCATCAAAGTTATATGTTAATGGTTTTTGGGTTATTATGTTATTTTTATCTATTAGCTCAATTTTTATAGTAGTTTTATGTTTTTCCCATCCTTTTAATGGATCTTCACTGTATAGTTGTCTTAATTTTTTCTTTATTATTTCTACCTTATCTATTGAAAATATAGTTATTTCTTCTTTATTTATTGAAAATATAACTAGTTCTATTGTGTGATTTTCTAATTTTAATGTCATTTTTTCACTTCCTTTTATCCAATCAGTTTTCTTTCTTATTTTATTAATAACTTTTTTTGGTCTTACTTTTTGTTTACAGGGTGTTGTAAACCACCATGTGGGTATAATTTATCTAAAAATGACATTCCTAAAACATATCTTTTGATGTTAGTTCATAATTATAGATTTCTTCTATTGTTAATATCTTATCCCATACTTGTATTTTTACATTTCTAGCCTTATAAGTAATTAAGCTTCCTTCGTTATTAAATCCTCTAACTACTATTGGTGTTTTTAATTTATCCCATTTACTTTCTGGTAAACAATTATATCTACATAAATTGGCTTCTGCTCCTGTTTCTATCATTGGTGTATAATATCTATTATAATGTCCGTCTACTATTATTTTCATAAGTACATATATTTTCATATCATGTCAAAGCTCTCTTTATTAATATTTTTTCTCTATTATAGGTTATGATTATTTGTGTATGTTCTATATTGTAGAGTTTTACTTGTTCTAACCATTTTATTCCTAATATTATGTCTGTTTTTTGCATATCTTCCTTTATTTCAAATTTTATTTTTATTTTTCTAACTCCTATTATTATTTCTTTTTTCTGTTGTATCTTTAATGTTTATTAGACTCCTTGGTAGATCTGGACACATATTACTATTGGATTTTATTTCTTCATTTTTTACTAGATATTTTGCTAGGTAATTTTCTTCCTGTCCTGTATTTATGAGTATTAAATATTCTTTTTATTTATTATTCCTGTTATCTAATATTGAGTTAAATTAACTGTTGAAGTTGTTTCATAATTTGTTCTTTTTTATGAGCTTGATGATTCTATTTTTTCATAAGTTATTCTTTTTGTTGTACTTATCCTATCATTTATTATTTCTAAATCCCCTTCTATGTCATATCTTTGTAACTATAATCATTGTTTTCAATTGTTTTTACGAAAGGACTTTCTGTGTGTATTTTATTAATTTTATTCTTTCCAGTTATTTTATGTTTTGTTGTTAATACATATAGATTTTTACATCTTGCTGTAAATATTTTACTTCCTGGGGTTAGTTCTATTCCTGATATTTTTCAATATAATACTAATGATTTATCTATATTTTTATCTGTTATTGGTACTGAATAATTTGCACTTATTATAAATTTAAATTTTTGGTATATTAAATTTCCTTTTATGGCACTAATTATGCTTTTTTCTATAGGTTTTACTATCCTATCATCTGCTAAACATAGTTCTATTGGTGTATCTATTCCTTCTCTAAAACATGCTTTTATTAATATCTCTGTTCCTCCAAGGTGTACATATTTTATTGGGTCTTTATATCATTTATTTCTTTATTAATTATTCTTTTTGTTACTAGTGGTATACTAGCTTTACCTCTTGCATATTTACAATCTATTACATGTTCTTTTTGGATTACTACATAGTATTCCTCTTTTCTTCTACTAAATATATTTTTTATTGTTGGTATTTTAAATATTTTTTCTATACTTAGGTCTAACTCTTTTCCTTTTATTTCTTCAAATATATTACTGTCAAATATTACTTTTTGGTCAGTTCCTTCTTCATTTAAATATTCTTCCTTTGTTATTATTTTTATACCTTCTTCAGTCATTTGATTCATCTAATTCATTATCCATTTCATTATCTGTTTTATTTTCTGAAATTTCATATATACTATCTTCACTTTCTAATTCGTAATCTATATAATCTATTTGCATATATTCTGTATTTTCTGTCTTTATTTCTAATATTTGTTTCTTTTTTGGATCTTTAGGCATTTTACAATCTCTAGCTAAATATCCTAGTTTTTCACAATTATAACAAGTACATTCTTTTATAGATTTTTTTTTCCTATATGGTCTTTTATGTTTATAATTTTTTACATAATATTTTTTTTTTTGGTTTCTTATACTTATATTTTAATTTTTTGTTTTATTTAACTTCGTATATTCTGGGTAGTAACCAGTTAAAGTTTCTTTAATTTTTCTAAAAGCTTGTATATTTTTAAATGGTCTTCTCATCTTTAACAAATAAATAACAACGTAAATAATAATAGCTCATAATTAATAGATACAACTAAATTAACTTTTGTAATTTTTCTCATAATTAACACATATCTACTTGTACGTTTTTTAAATAACATGGCTCTAATACCAATTATAGGGGGTGCGGATAACTAGGGTAATTTGTGTGGATAACCAATAGATAACTGGTACTACAATTTCATTATAATTAAGGAAAGAGAAAATATTATTTCAACATCCTACAATTGCATTCCTGGAGATTAATCGGAAATTACCGTTTTAGAAACTAAAAGTCTAATTACAAATCCATAATTAAAGAGTATTTCAATATTCTAATCTATAACTTTCGGCCTTCTCTTTAATATTAGAAGGTATATTTTTCTTTTAGAATATTGCATGAATCAATTAATTCATTTTAAAATTTAATTGTGAATTATATATATATATATATATATATATATATATATATATATATATATATTACCGATTAATCATCTATTTTCTCCTTTTTAACCTTTTTATTCCTTTTTCGTCTTATTAAAGTTAAAATGTCTAATATTAATCTAATTTTCATGAACTTTCGGTTATAAATTCTTCATTATAAGTTTTAAATAACATTAAAATCTCCACAATAATAACTTGAGTCTCTTGAATTTCAAATGTTTACTATAAAAAGAGAGTGAAAGATTGTAAATACATATGCAAGATGAGGACTGATTTGCTTACCATGAATTCGTCCATTTTCATATCAAAATTGATGTAGCTAGGAATTAAAATTATCCTTTGCTTTTTTTTTTTTGAACAAGCTAAATGCATAATGCGATTTAAATTCTTAATTTTTTTTAAAGATAAATGATGTTATAGCTATACTATTTTGCAATCTTAACCTTTTTGTGTAACCCTCACCCTCAATTAGTATTCGAATAGTGTTCACACAATCATCCTTTCTATTTTTCTTTTAATTCTTTTTTTCGATTGATTTTTCTCTTTTGCAGATGTTAAGCAGCAAATTCAATCATCTAGCTAAGGAAGGCAATATATTATGATATTGGTATTGGTATTGGTATTGGTGAAGAGAGCATATTACAGAGCATTACTTTGTATACATCTAGATAAGCACCAACAAAAAGGTGTTGCAGCTCACCGAAATACATAAAAAAAAAAAAACTGACACTTTACGTACCTTATAATTTTGGTGTGCAATACGTGTAAGATTTTTCAAAGCTAAAATTAGTTGTTCTATTTTCATAATTTTATTGTTACTATTTTGGTCATGCTACTAAATACAATATATTACATGAGCCTAAATACTTTACTTACATTGTTGAACTATCGAAGTGCTAAGTTTATTTGGTGCAGAAATCTTGGAATCATTGATTCATTTGGTCCTACGTAAAATTTATATGTGGAACGTGATATTTGAAGAGGCGCGATCCCAAAAAACTATATTCATCTGTGTACATTCAGATAAATATGTCATACATATTCACTACATGCACAATACTCAAATGTATTTTTTTATACTTATAATAGGAGACAGAGACTTTGATCAAAGTTAATACGTTCTTTTTTCATTTGTTTTTGTACCTTCTATTCCTACTTTTACCTATCGAATAGGAACTGTTTCATAATTTGGTTGTATCTTTTACTCTATTCAGATTTTAATTTTTATTTCATTCTTTATAGAAAAGACGTAGGAAAATAATTACTAATTGTGAAAGTAATTTTTAAGATGAAAAGTTGACTTACCATATAATCGACCAACAAACAAAAAGGTGTATTTTAGACTTTTCAACATTGTGCATCTATGATTTATCTTTTTGCTTTACTTTTTTTTTAAAATATAAATGAATGTGTCATGTTTTCATTTTACTTTTTGTTACAAGTTTAGCACCGTCAAGCCTAAAATATTTGTAAAAAAAATAAATTTTCATTTTACTTTTTGTTCAGTTTGCTGAAAATTTATTTTTTTTACAAATATTTTAGGCTTGACGGTGCTAAACTTGTATGTTTAGATAAAACTATAAAAGAAAGGTTAAAAATGCAAGTCTTTAATATTATTATTTTATCTGTTTGAAGTTATATCATATATGTCTTATTTTTTTTCTTTTGTCTTCTTTGAATATTACTTTATATATTTATTAATTTTTAAAACTCAATATCCTATGACATATTGATTAAGACCCCAAGATATAAAAATACATTTTTAATTGAAAGAAGTATTTTGATACATCACATATATATTTAGCTTTAGACAAAAAATTTAATTTATTTTTTACTTTTTAAAATCAATATCAAGTCAAATTAAGGCATTCAAAATAAAACAATCACTTTAAAATTAGAGGAGAAATGAGTTTTTCTTTAAAACTAGCTTTACTGTAATCAATTTAGTATAGTGTGTACTTTAATATTATTGAAATATTAAAATGCACCAATATTTTCCACTCATTTAATATACAAATAAGAGAGTTGCGTCCAACTTAGTTAAAGGAAAACAACTATGCATAATGAAAGTGTCCGCTGCATTGAACCTTCACTTATAAGATAGTAATCTTTACTCCAGAGCCAGTAGTAGTCTCAGGCTTAAACTATGACTGCTTAGGAGAAATAAAGTATTATTACCTATACACAATAATCAAAATATTGACATAAACTTTAATAGCCAATACATTATGGCGTTCTGTTATCCAATTTTTCATAAGTATCTTTGAGAATAAGCTTAATCCTCATAAGAAGCGGCCTACTTCCACACTCACATAGGTGCAACCTGTCAAGGGTGGTCCTGTAATTTCGACGCCCACTCATATGAGATACAGAATTTCACTAAGAATTCTTAGACTCAACCTCCATAAATTATTATAGAAAAATGCACTCACACAATAGGGAGGAAAAATAATAATGCATTCAAAATAAGTCATCATATGATTCATTTTTATCATTGAATCTGGTTATAGGATCTCTAATTTTGGGGTTGGGTTTTCTCATATATGACTTAGAAATTGTTTGAGCTTCAATTACTTCCCCCCACGATGTGCTTTAGATCATTTTCTTGCTAAGGCCTTAATTTATGAATCTGCAAGATTATCACAAAGTTAACACAATTAATATTGATATACCATTTGTAACACCCTGCATTTCGCTTGTACTTGTTCTAATTATATGAAACTTGGTATATTCTTGTGGTATAGATAACAGATGAGATTTTTTATGCAAGTATTAATGGTGTAGATGAAATTATAAATGTTGTACGTACATTTTAATGTGACGCGATCAAGTTAATGTCGATACAACTATTTAAACTTGGGATCGTAAGCTAGTATTTAAATCTAAAGTTTAAAATGACCAAGTGTGTACAAGTTGAAGGTTAGATTAAAGGGATTAGGAGCTGGAAATGGAATAAAATATTGAGGTGCTTGCTTGACTTAATTAAGCTAGTAGGTGAGTCACCTACTTAAGCTATTTGGACCAAATTAATGGACCCATGGCTATGGATCAGATTTAGGCCTATACTAATGTACTCATTTGGGCCCAAATTGAATAAAAGAGGAAGAAAATGGAGAAATGGCCCAACACCTAAATCTTCCACAAGCCCAAAATAAGAAATTAAGCAAGTAGGTGCATTACCTACTTTGAAATTTTGAGCAGCTTGAACCCTTAAGTAGGTGCATCACCTACTTGGACTAGTTTGGGGTTGAAAGTGAGGACAATACGAGAAGTTCTAGAGGGCTCAATATAAGATCAATATAGCTGGTCATTTTGCTCATTTTAAACACAATATTCACCCTTTTAAATTTCAACTTTCTCTCTTTCTTAACAAGGATCAGAACAACAGTCATAAAATTTCTTCTAGGGTTCTTGAAGAAACCCTCATCTTTGGAAGCTAAGGTAAGTGAAAACACTTAAGGTTTAGCTTAATTATCTCATGGGAGATTAGGAAAACATGTTATAGGTGCCTAATTATAAATACATGGCAGAATATAGAACAAGTTGCTTGCTCACTTTTTCTTTGTTATTAAGATATTTCTTTTCTTCTTTGGTTTAAAGTGTGAAGGAAAGTGAAACATGAAGTTCTTGAGGAGTTAAAATTTAAAGGATAAGTTGCAGAATTGAGGTAAGGTGACTTCCCCATTTGGTTCTCCTTATATATGAATTTGGGAAAGAGTTATAGATGTGTTATTAATGGGAACTCAAGAGATGATGAGTTCAGTAATTGATTGCTACAATAAAAAGGGATTTGGGACTGTTTTGTGGACTGTTTTGTATGTATATGTTAAGGTTGTCGGGTTGTTGTTGGAGAAAGGTGTGACTAGTTCAGATTAAAATATAGGAAAGAAACTCAGGCGTTACACCACCGAACTAATTATTACATATGCTTACTGCCCAATCTGTTTTGCAAATTATTTGGAGGGTGTAATGAAGCCAAGGTGGTTTCGGTGAATCTTATAAGAACATGTATGGTATGTGGGTATAATTGGAGGAGAAAAGGGTTAAAATAACACCCTTGATTGATAGATTAAGGGTTTACTGCCCATTACTATTTTGGTGAAGTTAAATATTCCAAATGTGTCGATTGGTTGCTAATATTAGTTTACCATTTATTCTATTATAGATAAGTAATCTAAAAGGTGGGAAGTCAAGTTGGGTTAGTTTCGGAATTATATAACTAGGTATGTAAGGCATACTCTATTTTGTACTCTTTGGCATGAAATCAGACATTTATTCTATTAAGCTTCCAAGGTTATCCTATAAACAAGTGATAGAGAATAGCAACGTATTACATTTCATGTAGCCAATGACCTTGTTCCCACTCTCTAATGTGTTAAAACACCTTAAAACATGCTTATTATTAAACCTGCACGTCTATTTTCACTAAAAATATTCAGAAGTTCTCTATTTACTCAAATAAGACCCATGTGTAATTTCAGCTCCTAAATATTTCATTTGTGTGCCAACAGCTCCCCACTTCATTATTGTTGCATTAAATGCCCATGTACATATCTCTTATTGGTATATTATCGTTTCAAGGTACCATAACATTATGACCACCAAAGTAACATCTCAAAGGTTCAATAAACTAAGTAATGCAAATCTGTAAAACGAGTGGAAGCTCAGGGGCATAAGCCTAGCATGGGCCGATATTGATACCTTTATATGTGGGTGGCAGCTCAGGGGCATAAACCTAGCATGGGTCGATCCCAATGTTCTTATGTGGGTGATATCTCAGGGGCGTAAGCCTAGCATGGGCCGATCCCGATTTATTTAATTAACACTGATCAGTTGGTAATTTGCATTATATGGCTTACAAAGATTATAAGGTAAGAAAGCTAAAAATGAAGAAAATAATGTAATGTACGTCGTCCCACAAGTATATATAAAGGTGGTCTACTAGTACTACTTATACACTTGTATCTGATTTTTATTGTACGTTTGTATTATGTGTTGTTACCTTTATCCTTACATATTCAGTACATATTTTTCATACTGACGTCCCTAATGGGGAACCTGTATTTCATGATGTAGGCTCAGGTGCTTCAACTAACACACCTCTCTAGTAGAAGCACAGGCTATTTAGTGACTATTGGTGAGCTCCAGGTTGATTCGAGGCTTTCCGAGTTTGTTCCATATGTTTTGGTTTTGTGCAGTAGTCAAAAGTAGGGCGGGGGTTTGTCCCAACCCTAACTAAGTCTATGTATCTTTTAAAGTCTTTGTAGACTAATGTAAATTTAAATGTGGTAGTGTCTTGTATTTTAGATATGTGGCCCCAACGGCCATGTCTTATTTATATAATTTTACACTTGCATACGTAATTATTCTCAATAATGTATAATGTCATATTTGTCAGAACCTTTGGTTGTCATAGTTATATGCATGAGAAGTACAAGGTTATGGATTGGTTCTCTCGGGCCTTTACGGATACGAGTGCCTATCCACCCCAATAGGATTTGAGGCATGACAAAAGTGGTATTAGAGAAGGTCGTCCTAGGGTGTCTACAAAGCCGTGTCTACATAGAGTCTTGTTTATGGGTGTGTTGTACACCACATCTATAAATAAGAGGCTATAGGCATTTAGGGGTTGTTTCTTTTTTTCACATCTTAGATCGTACAATAGAGCCCAAGTCGTAGGTGAAGTCATATTTAACCACTAAATCTATTTTTTACTCATTATAATAAAGATGACGGTTACAAGAAGGAGTAAGAATACAGGTAAGCGAGTAGACATGGCTGCCGAAGAAGGGACCAGCAAGTCACCACTTAGACAAGCTAATCAAAGTGAGGCTCAAGCCGAGTTTGTATCATAAACATCTTCTACTCCTCTATCTTCAGAAGAGAAAAGGAAGAGAAGAACCACATGCTCAGAACCACCTATTAATGTTGTTGATCAAGATCTAAGGAATGCGGTGCAATTGTTGGATCGTATAGTTATTGGACAAGTTCAAGGACAAACTTTTCCAATCACAGGTTCTAATGGTGCAGATAGGGAAGCTAGCCTACGAACACAGGATTTCCTTAAGCTAAATCCTCCCACATTCACCGGATCAGATATTAATGATGACCCACAAGACTTTATTGATCAAATCCAAAGGCCTCTAGATGTCATGCATGTATCGGGTAAAGAGACAGTTGAGCTAGGAGCATATAGATTCAAAGGTGAGGCTATATTTTGGTATGAAAACTGGAAACGATCTAGGGGTATCGGTGCACCTTCAGCTACTTGGAAAGAGTTTAAAGAGGCATTTCTTGATCATTACCTTCCATTTGAAATTCAAGAGGCTCGTGCAGATCAGTTCCTGAATCTTCGCCAAGAAAATATGAGCATGAAGGAGTACAGACTCCGGTTTAACTCTTTGGCCAGGTATACTCCTAATGTAGTAGCTACTATGGATGATAGAGTTCATCAATATGTGGATAGATTGGATCCATATTTGGTTAGATATTGTACTATTGTTGATTTGAACAAAGACATAGACATAGCCATAATATAAGCTTTTGTACAAAAAATGGAGGATCAGAGGCAAAGAAGAAGAAATCAAATCTACGGGGCAGTTTATGAAATCCCAAGAAGAGTTTAGGCCTCGGTTTTCTAATAGACCGCCTAGGCCATTATCTTTTTATTCTGCAGCTGGTGCTCCACCACAGTTTCAAGGGTCTAAAGGCAACCATTTTGGGCAAAGAAGTTAGAGTCAGAGTTCACGAATAGTGGGGTATTAAGATCAACAGAGTATGAGCCAATTAAGACCCCCTCGACAGCCATGTAAATAATATAGAAATATTCATTTAGTTGCATGTTGGTTTGGGACAAATGCTTACTTTTGATGTGGTACGTTGGGGCATATGATGAGAGAGTGCCCAAAAAGGGGCATGGGTGGATGTCATGACCTACTAGATCAGTTGTTGTATCATCATCATCAATGCCTTCTTCAGGAAGGGGTGTACAACTGTAATACTCCGCATGTTTCTAAGCTAGGAAGTGAATAAGTTTTTCTACGTATGAAACCTCCTATCCTGTGAGTAGAATTTTAGTGCATAACTTACAATGAATATCCTAGCGATAGGATAGCTTGCGATTTTGGAAGGGTCATCTTTGAACAAGAATAACGTGATTGATATGTGACATTTTTACATATTTATAAGCATAGGCTATATCATATGCGGCGCCTATGTAAGCATAGGCGATATCATATGCGGCGCCTTTGTATGATTTCAGCCACAAAAACACTTAGTTTTTGAGTTATTTCGAGGGTAGTTAAGTCTTTTAACACTCCTTACATGTCCCTAAACCTAACCTCACGAAATTTATAGCTTCTAAACACATTACAACCCTATTAACATCTCAAAGTTCATTATCCAAGAGCACCATAGGAGAAAAACAACTAGGGTTGCACAATCAAGCTTGAATATCAAATTTCAAGGAAATTCCTCCGTCAATCATCAAGAACCTCCCTTCCAAGGTATGTGTAGTGTTCATCCACGGATTTCTTTCGTACGTGGAGTTCAAGAATCAATCTTTAAAATACAAAAGCTTGGTTGGTTGTGGTGAGATGATCATACCCATGTTGATGCTTGTTTGTTTTGCTATATAATAGTATCGTGACTATATATCTCATAAAAGTTGTGTTGTTAGTTGAAAAACATAATCTTTAGATGGATTGATAGAATGCAAGTATAAAATCTATCTATGCCTTAAAGAATGCATGCAAGGTGTTCGATAAAATGCCTAGTATGTTAGAACTTCATATTTACATGATTTCATGATATCTAAATAACAAGTTCATCTTATCCATACACTCCAATATGAATTTTCATGCAAATTATGTGTTGTTATTGTTGTGGTATAAAGCATGTATGATAATGGAGATATAAATTATGTACACAAAATATATTCATGTTTTTCCTATCATGTTTGAAATGTTGAATAAATACATGAAGTATACTATCCCCTGCTTATGATATTGTGAATTGTGGACTCAAATCTTGTGATCAAGTCATGTCATGTGTCTCAGTTTCCTCATATCGAGTCCTGGGGTTATTCGTACCCGAAAACTATAGCTGTGTGCCTAGAGTCATGTCATGTTTCATGATATCTGAACTCAAGCTATGATTTCATAGACTTCAGTCAGTCATATGACTCAGGAAAACCTCATGATCTCAGTCAGTTGTTAGAAATCAGTAACATTTCGCCAGTCAACGAAATTCAGTAAGATTAAGTAATGATAGTCAGTTATTCATGTCCAGTCCTTCCAGATGGGAGTAGAGGTTAGCACCAAGTGAACCCAAGGATGGGAACTCACCCGCCAGTTTAGGGTATGATTCGTAGAAGCAGTCCTTGTGTTCCAGAACTACGTAACCAGCGTAGGTTGAGACATCTTAACCTGTTAGATTAGGGTTGATGAGATGGTTTAACCTGTCAGCTTAGGGTTCTCACTGTTCTCATTGAGTACCTGCCAGATAAGGGTCACTCACAAGCTGTCCTTACCCGTGGTACGGTATTGACACCCCTCCAGCCGGGGCAGAGATTGGACCCCAGCTTAGACATAACGGCATACATGGGGCATGTCGGTTAAACACTACCTCCCACAATTTTAGTATCAGTCTCAATAAAAGAACTCAGGGCGTTCTTCAGATTTCAGTAAATACAGGACTGTCAGATACAGTCATTATGTTCTTCAGATTTTAGCATATACAGAACTGTCAGATACAATCGTCCATGTTATCATCTTGTAGTATCAGTCATGACAGTTATCAGTAAACCATGTATTAGCTTACAGGTCTTGCTATCACGCATTCACAGTCCCAGTTTCTATATATATATGATTGCACTCCCACGTTCATATTAGTCAGTAAGTGTTGTTCATACATGCAACCCTTTATGTTCAGCCTACCTTCCTCGTATACTCAGTACTCGAGTTATACTAACGCATTTGCGCTATGTTTCTTTCTTTTTATGTTACACCATAGGTTTCGAGACACGAGCTCCAGCCTAGCAGTAGCGGTAGCATTCCAGTCGCAGAGACACAGTGAGTCCTCATTGATTCGAGGACAATATGATTTGATACATTTATCTATTTCTTCAGTTCAGTGTTACGAAGTTAGTTGGAGACATGTTCCTTCAACTTCTTATTCAGATAGTTTAGAGGCTTTCAGATTTATGTTCAAATTTACGTTCAGACTTAGCTTTCAGATTGAGTTGTTTTGGGTATTTTCACCCACATGGACGTTATGATTTTCAGACATGGTTTTATTTAGTTGAACCTTATGGCCTTACATTTTTACATATTCTGCATTATTATGTCATGATTTGTAGTATATAGGTACAGATATCAGTCATGGGTTAGCTTGTAGTCCCTCAGGGTCATGAGCACTGTGTAGCGTTTCGGTTCAGTAAATCGGGGCGTTACAAACTTGTTATCAAATCCTATGGTTCAATAGAGTCCTAGGAAGTCTGAAAGTCGCATCTAGTAGAGTCTTGTACATGGGTGTGTTGCACGCCACATTTATGTACAAGAGTCTATAAGTTATTTTTAGGAACAGTCCCTTTTCTTCAATATTCATGTCATGCTAGTAAGCATAATCACAAGTTAAACTCCCAGTCTAATCTATTCTTCTCTTATTCCAGACCATGGACCCAAAGAGAAGAAACCAGCCAGCTCCTCAGCCCAAAGATTCTTTGGGCGAACTTGTTTCCCATGCGGAGTTTAGAGTCGCATTTACCATACTTGTTCAGTCCGTGGCTGCACAGAATGAACGGCCACCAATCATTCCGGCCAATCCAGTGGCCAATCCCATAGCATCTAGGGTTTGGGACTTCACCCAAATGAACCCTCCATCTTTCCATGGGTCTAAGTCTGATGAGGACCCTCAGGAGTTCATTGACTAAGTCCAGAAGGTCATTGACATTATGGGTGTTACTTCTATTGAGAGTGTCGAGTTAGCCACCTACCAGTTACAAGATGTTGCTCATGATTGGTACAAATAGTGAAAGTCTGAGAGGTTAGATGATGCAGGCCCTATCGAGTGGGAGGAATTTGTCACGACCTTCTTAGATAGATTCTTTCCCCAAGAGCTGAGGGAAGCCAAAGTTCTTGAGTTCATCAACCTTAGGCAGGGGAATATGACGGTTAGGGAGTATTCTCTCAGATTTACTCAGCTAGCCAGGTATGCTCCTCATGTGGTTGCACACAATAGGGCTAAGATGAGCAAGTTCGTGTTAGAGGTCAACAATAGTGTGGTAAAGGAGTGTAGGTCTGTGATGCTGATCGGTGATATGACCTTAGACAGACTTATGACCCATACCCAGCAAGTAGAAGAGCAGAAGTTTAAGACTAGGGAAAGGCAGAACAAGAGACCAAGGTCAGGTAACTTTAACATTGCTCACCCCAAGTCAGATGGAGAAAATCGTTCACAGTTTTGCTCCAAGTCAGCCGTTCCATCCCCTTCCTCTTCTAGCGCTCCAGTGCCGAAGTTTAGAGACGGCAACAAAGACAAAGCGCCAGGCTCTAAATCTCAGGGAAGTGTTAGCAGTGCCCAAACAAATCCCCTTTGTCAGACTTGTGGTAAGAACCACAAGGGCATTTGCAGAGCCGGTAGTGATGTTTGTTTTGGTTGTGGCAAGCCAGCCCACAGGATTAGGAAGTATTTGCAATCAAGTCTTTAGGGTCAGCAAAATCATTCTACAGCTCAGTTCGATCTCCCGAACTAGCAGGGTGCCGTTTCCAGTGATACCAGTGGGCAACGCCCAAACAGACTCTATGCTCTTCAGTCCCGGTAGGATCAGGAAAATTCTCCTGATGTCGTTTCTGGTACATTACAGATTTTATATGTTCATGTTTATGCTTTGCTAGACCCAGGTACATCCTTGTCTTTTGTTACTCCATACATAGCAGGCGATTTCAGAATCAGTTCTAAAATTCTAGCAGAGCCCTTTTCAGTCTTTACCCCAGTGGGTAAAACCATCATAGCCCGGCGGGTATACAGGAACTGCCCGGTTATGATATCTCAGAAATCCACGTCAGCAGATTTAGTTGAGTTAGAGATGACTGATTTTGATGTCATTCTTGGCATGGATTGGCTTTATTCCTACTATGCCACAGTCGACTGCAGAAATAGGATAGTTCAGTTTCAGTTCCCGAATGAGCCTGTCCTAGAGTGGAAGGGTAGCATTTCAGCGTTCAGGGGTCAACTTGTTTCCTACCTTCGGGCAAGGAAAATGATTTCTAAGGGGTGTGTGTATCATCTCGTGCATGTTAAAGATTCCAGTTCTGAATCTCCCAATCTCGAAATAGTCCCAGTTGTTAATGAATACTCAAATATCTTTCCTGAAGATCTTCCAGGCATTCCTCCCGAAAGGGAAATAGACTTCGGCATAGACCTTCTTTTGGATACTCAACCTATTTCTATTCCGCCATACAGAATGGCACCAGCAGAACTCAAGGAACTGAAAGATCAGTTGAAGGATCTCTTAGAGAAGGGATTCATCAGACCCAGGGTTTCCCCATGGGGTACGCCAGTATTATTCGTGCGCAAGAAAGACGGTTCTCTCAGGATGTGTATTGATTACCGTCAACTTAACAAGGTCACGGTCAAGAATAGATATCCTCTTCCCAGGATTGATGATTTATTCGACCAACTTCAGGGTGCCAGTTACTTCTCCAAGATAGACCTCAGATCAGGCTATCATCAGCTCAGATTTAGAAAATATGACATTCTAAAGATAGCTTTCCATACTCGGTATGGTCACTTCGAATTTTTAGTCATGTCATTTGGTCTTACCAATGCCCCTGCATCTTTCATGGATTTGATGAACCGTGTGTTAAAGCAGTACTTGGACATATTTGTTATAGTCTTTATAGATGATATTCTGGTCTATTCTCGCACAGAGCGTGATCATGCAGACCATCTCAGGATTGTTCTTCAGACTCTCAGAGATTACCAGTTATTCGCTAAGTTCAGCAAGTGCGAATTTTGGCTAAGATCAGTAGCATTCCTTGGCCATATTATTTTCGGTGATGGCATTAGAGTAGATTCTCAGAAAACCGAGGCAGTAAGAAACTGGCCCAGACTCGTATCTCCATCAGATATCAGGAGTTTCTTGGGTTTGGCTGGATATTACAGATGGTTTGTTGAGGGATTTTCTTCTATTGTATCTCCCATGTCCAGATTGACTCAGAAGAAGATTAAGTTTTAGTGGTTAGATTCATGCGAGAAGAGCTTTCAAGAGTTGAAAACTCGACTCACCTCAGCTCCAGTTCTAGCTCTTCCAGATGGTTCAGACGGTTTTGCAGTCTATTGTGATACATCCAGAGTAGATTTAGGTTGTGTCCTCATGCAACATGGTAAGGTCATAGCCTACTCCTCCATATAGTTAAAGCTACATGAGAAGAATTATCCTACTCATGATCTTGAGTTAGCAGCGGTAGTTTTTGCCTTGAAGATTTGGAGGCATTATCTCTATGGAGTTTATATAGATGTCTTCACAGACCATAAAAGCCTCCAGTATGTCTTTTCCCAGAAAGATCTCAATCTTCGTCAGAGAAGGTGGTTAGAGCTCTTGAAGGATTACGACATGAGTGTTCTTTATCATCCGGGCAAGGCCAATGTTATGACTGATGCTCTCAGTAGACTCTCCATGGGTAGTATTTCTCATGTTAAGGGTAGCAAGAAAAAGATGGCTCAGGAGATCCATCATCTTTCCAGATTAGGCTTTCGCTTAGTCGATTCTTCAGAGGGTGGTGTATGTGTTCACAGTAGTTCAGAGTCATCTCTAGTTTCCGAGGTGAAAGAGAAGCAAGACAGGGATCCTAGCCTTGTCAATCTCAAAGAGTCAGTTCAGAATCAGAAAGTCGAGGTTTTCTCCCAAGGGGGAGATAGTGTTCTTCCTTGTCAGGATCGTCTATGTGTTCCAGGTGTAGATAAATTGAGGTAGCAAATTCTTGCAGAAGCGCATGGTGCACGATACTCTATTCATCCAGGGGCCACTAAGATGTATCGTGACATGCGGTAGATCTATTGGTGGAGTGGGATGAAGGGAGATGTTGCAAAGTTTGTGGCTAAGTTCTCTACATGTCAGCAGGTTAAGATAGAGCATCAGAAACCTAGTGGTTCCATACAAGAGTTCACCATTTCTACTTGGAAGTGGGAAGAAGTGAACATGGACTTCGTGATAGGTTTTCCTAGAACTCGTCATCAGCATGATTGAGTCTGGGTCATTATAGATAGAATGACCAAGTCAGCTCATTTCCTCCCAGTTCATACTTCTTATTCCGCCAAGGATCATGCCAAACTTTATATCAGGGAGTTAGTCAAGTTACACAGTGTTCCACTATCTATCATCTCATACAGAGGTACCTAGTTCACCTCTCACTTTTGGAAAGCATTACAAAAGGGTCTCGGTACCCAGTCCATCTCAGCACAACGTTTTATCCTCAGAAAGATGGTCAAGAAGAGAGGACCATTCAGACTCTTGAAGATATGCTAAGGGCGTGTGCAATTGACTTCAAGGGAAATTGGGATGACCACTTGCCTTTGATTGAGTTTGCATACAACAATAACTATCATTCTAGTATTCAGATGGCTTCATTCGAAGCTCTCTATGGTAGGAGATGTAGATCTCCAATTGGTTGGTTCGAAGTTAGTGAGGCCTCAGTCATAGGTCCTAACTTAGTATTCGACGCCTTAGAAAAGTTTTAGTTGATCAGAGAGAGACTCTGGGCTGCTCAGAGCCGACAGAAGTCCTATGCAGATGATCGTAAAAAGGATCTCGAGTTCGAGGTCAATGACTATGTCTATCTTAAGGTCTCTCCCATGAAGGGAGTGAAGAGGTTCGGCAAGAAAGGGAAACTCAGTCCCCGATATGTCGGTCCCTTCAGAATTCTTTGTCGCTTCGGCAAGGTAGTTTATGAGCTTGAGTTGCCTTCAGATCTAGCCTCAGTCCATCCAGTATTCCATGGCTCTTTGCTCAAGAAGTGCATAGGTGACCCAGCAGTTGTTGTCCCTATTCATAGCATCGACATTCAGGACAGCCTCTCTTATGAAGAGATTCCAGTCGAAATCTTAGATTATCATACTCGTAGATTGAGGAACAAAGAAGTCCCTCTAGTCAAGGTTCTTTGGCGAAATCAGTCTCATGAGGGAGCTGCTTGGGAAGCAGAAGCAGATATGCGTACCAAGTATCCTCACCTCTTCCCCGCCAATTCAGATCAAGGTCAAGGTAACAGCTCTCCTTAAGCTTATTTAGTTTCATGTTCATGTTTCTAGTATAAACTTGGTACCTATTAACCGTTGCATACTCAGTCATGCATTCATGTATCAGTTGTTCGTGCATCAAATATGCACAAGCTCAGTATGTTTAGCATGTCAGTCATGAAATCAAGTTTCAGCTCTTCATGTTCAGTTCAGGTTCTGTTGTCTTGTATCCCTTCTTAGTAAATTCTCATTCGAGGACGAATGTTCCCAAGGGGGAGATATTGTAATACCCCGCATGTTTCTAAGCTAGGAAGTGAATAAGTTTTCCTACGTATGAAACTTCCTATCCTGTGAGTAGAATTTTAGTACATGACTTACAATGAATATCCTAGTGATAGGATAGCTTACTATGTCTTAAGAATGCTCATATGAGTCTCTTAGAGTGATGCAAGCTAAGAGTTTTTGAATCCATCAAGTCTTAGTGTTCAATTTTGCAAGGGTCATATTTTAACAAGAATAACGTGACTGATATGTGACATTTTGGACCATTTAGACCCACTAAATTGTAGAGAATCGAATTAGCTTTCCAACGATACCAATTTCATCAAAATCCGATACCCGAGCAACGAGTTATGGTGTTTCAAAGTAGAATGTGTCGCCTAACCAATCGCACATGACCACTGAAAAGCATAGGCGATATCATATGCGGCGCCTATGTAAGCATAGGCGATAGCATATGTGGCGCCTATGGAAGCATAGGCAATAGCATATGCGGCACCTAAGTAAGTATAGGCGATATCATATGCAATGTCTATGTATGATTTCAGCCACTAAAACACTTAGTTTTTGAGTTATTTCGAGGGTAGTTAAGTCTTTTAACACTCCTTACATGTCCCTAAACCTAACCTCACGAAATTTATAGCTTCAAAACACATTACAACCCTATTAACATCTCAAAGTTCATTATCCAAGAGCACCATAGGACAAAAACAACTAGGGTTGTACAATCAAGCTTAAAGATCAAATTTCAAGGAAATTCCTCCATCAATCATCAAGAACCTCCCTTCCAAGGTATGTGTAGTGTCATCAATGGATTCCTTTCGTACGTGGAGTTCAAGAATCAATCTTTAAAATACAAAAGCTTGGTTGGTTGTGGTGATATGATCATACCCATGTTGATGCTTGTTTGTTTTGCTATATAATAGTATCGTGACAGTATATCTCATGAAAGTTGCCTTGTTAGTTGAAAAACATAATCTTTAGATGGATTGATAGAATGCAAGTATGAAATCCACCTATGCCTTAAAGAAAGCATGCAAGGTGTTCGATAAAATGCCTAGTATGTTAGAACTTCATATTTACATGATTTCATGATATCTAAATAACAAGTTCATGTTAGCCATACACTCCAATATGAATTTCCATGCAAATTATGTGTTGTTATTGTTGCGGTATAAAGCATGTATGATAATGGAGATATAAATTATGTACACAAAATATATTCATATTTTTCCTATCATGTTTGAAATGTTGAATAAATACATGAAGTATACTATCCCCTGCTTATGATATTATGAATTGTGGACTCAAATCTTGTGATCAAGTCATGTCATATGTGTCAGTTTCCTCCTATCGAGTCCTGGGGGTATTCGTACCCGAAAACTATAGTTGTGTGCCTAGAGCCATGTCATGTTTCACAATATCCGAACTCAAGCTATAATTCCATAGACTTCAGTCAGTCATATGACTCAGGAAAACCTCATGATCTCAGTCAGTTGTTAGATATCAGTAACATTTCGCCAGTCAACGAAATTCAGTAAGGTTAAGTAATGATAGTCAGTTATTCATGTCCAGTCCTTCCAGATGGGAGTAGAGGTTAGCATCGAGTGAACCCAAGGATGGGAACTCACTCGCCAGTTCAGGGTGTGATTCTTAGAAGAAGTCCTTGTGTTCCAGAACCACGTAGACAGCGTAGGTTGAGACGTCTTAACCTGTCAGATTAGGGTTGATGAGATGGTTTAACCTGTCATTTTAGGATTCCCACCATTCTCATTGAGTACCTGCCAGATAAGGGCCACTCACAAGCTATCCTTACCTATAGCACGGTATTGACACCCCTCCAGTCGAGGCAGAGATTGGACCCCAACTTAGACATAATGGCATACATGGGGCATGTCGATTAAACACTACCTCCCACAGTTTCAGTATCAGTCTCAGTAAAAGAACTCAAGGCGTTCTTTAGATTTCAGTATATACAGGACTGTCAGATACAGTCGTTATGTTCTTCAGATTTTAGTATATACAGGACTGTCAGATACAGTCGTCCATGTTATCAGCTTGCAGTATCAGTCATCGCAGTTATCAGTAAACCATGCATTAGCTTACAGGTCTTGCTATCACGCATTCACGATCCCAATTTCTATGTATGTATGTTTGCACTCCCACGTTCATATTAGTCAGTCAGTGTTGTTCATGCATGAAACCCTTTATGTTCAGCCTACCTTCCTCGTATACTCAGTACTTCAGTTGTACTAATGCATTTGCGCTATGTTGCTTTCTTTTCATGTTACACCATAGGTTCCGAGACACGAGCTCCAGCCCAGCAGTAGCGGTAGCATTCCAGTCACAAAGACACAGTGAGTCCTCATTGATTCGAGGATAATATGATTTGATACATTTATCTATTTTTTCAGTTCAGTGTTACAGAGTTAGTGGGAGACATGTTCCTTCAACTCCTTATTCAGATAGTTTAGAGGCTTTCAGATTTACATTCAGACTTAGCTTTCAGATTGAGTTGTTTTGGGTATTTTCACCGACATGGACGTTATGATTTTCAGACATGGTTTTATTAAGTTGAACCTTATGGCCTTATAGTTTTACGTATTCCGCATTATTATGTCAAGATTTGCAGTATATAGGTACAGATATCAGTCATGGTTTAGCTTGTGGTCTCTCGAGGTCACGAGCATCGTGTAGCATTCCTGTTCAGTAAATCGGGGTGTTACAACAACCTATAGGTCATGGTAGAGGTGCTAAAGAAGCAGCTAGCTCTAGAGGAATTCAGAATCGTACATATACTCTAATGGATCGACAAAATTTAGAGGCTTTTTTGGATGTGGTTATAGGTACATTGTCCATCTTTTCACATAATGTATATGCATTAATTGATCCGGGTTCTACATTATTATATGTACCTCCATGGTTTGCTGGAAAGTTTTAAAGAAGACCAGAATTGCTAGTTAATCCATTTGAAGTGTCTACGCCAGTTGGTGAATCTATTATAGCTAGGAGAGTGTACCAAAATTGTATAATAACTATTTGTGGTCACGATACCATGGTTGACCTTCTTGAGTTAGAAATGGTAGATTTTGAGTTATAATGGGTATGGATTGGCTGGCTTCTTGTTATGCCACAGTAGATTACCAAACTAAGAGGTTGTATTTCCATTTTCCAAGAGAGGCAGTCCTTAAATTGAGGGGTAACATTGGTGTGCCAAGAGGTAAATTTATTTCTTATTTTAAGGCGAAAAGGATGATTTTCAAGGGTTATATATATCATCTAGTTCGAGTGAAAGATACAGATGTGGAGCCACCATCTCTTCGGACTATTCCAGTGGTAAATAAATTTCTCGATGTATTTCCTAAAGATCTTCCAGGTTTGCCTCCAGAACGAGAAGTGGAGTTTGGTATTGATGTGATTTTAGGTACTCAACCAATCTTAATTCCTCCGTATAGAATGTCCCCAGTAGAATTACGAGAGTTGAAAGTGCAATTGAAAGACTTGCTAGAAAAAGGATTCATAAGGCCTAGTATGTCCCCTTGGGACGCACCAGTGTTATTTGTGCATAATAAAGATGGCTCATTGAGAATGTGTATTGACTACCGATAATTGAATAACGTGACTATTAAGAACAAATATCCCTTTTTCGAGAATTGATGACTTATTCGACCAGTTGCAAGGCGCCAAGTGTTTTTCAAAGATTGATTTGAGGTCATGTTACCACCAAGTGAGGATCAAAGAGAAGGACATACCCAAGACATCCTTTCGAACATGGTATGGTCATTACGAGTTTTTAGTCATGTCTTTTGGGCTAACTAATACACCCGCAGCTTTTATGGATTTGATGAAAAGGGTGTTCAAGCCATTCTTGGATGTGTTTGCGATAGTCTTTATAGATGATATTCTGGTTTATTCAAGATCAAATGAGGACCATGCCAGTCACTTGCGACGGGTGTTACAGATTTTTTGTGATCGTAAGTTTTATGCAAAGTTCTCTAAATGTGAGTTCTGGTTAAAATCTGTGGCATTCTTGGGTCATATTGTATCCGATGAAGGAATAATGGTTGATACTCAAAAGATAGAAGTTGTGAAGAACTGGCCAAGACCTGCAACACCTATAGAGATTCATAGTTTTCTTGGGTTAGCAGGTTATTATCGAAGGTTTGTTGAAGGATTTTCTTCAATTTTTTCACCTTTAACAAATCTAACACACAAAGCATCCAAGTTTCAATGGAATGATGCATGTGAAAGAAGTTTTCAAGATCTGAAGAATAAGTTGACTTCTACACCTGTATTGGTGCTTCCAGAAGGCATAGAGGGGTATGCAGTGTATTGTGATGCTTCAAGAATTGGCTTAGGGTGTGTATTGATGCAGCATGGTAAGTCATAGCATATGCCTCAAGACAATTGCATCCACATGAGAAGAATTATCCAACGCATGATCTAGAGCTAGCAGTGGTTATATTTGCCATAAAGATATGGTGTCACTACTTGTATGGGATTCATTTTGACATATATACTGACCACAAGAGTTTGCAATATATCTTTAATCAGAAGGACCTAAATTTGAGACATCGAATATGGCTTGAGCTATTAAAAGACTATGATGTTGATATCTTATATCATCCGGTAAAAGCAAATGTGGTAGCTGATGCGTTAAGTCGTAAGGCTATGGTGGGCACTTATGGGGGGAAGGCTAGCTTCCGCATTCATGTTAGTCGTAAGGCTGATATTCGAGGATGAATGTTCCTAAGGGGGGAAGGATGTAACACCCCGTATTTTGCTTGTACTTGTTCTAATTATATGGAACTTGGTATAGCCTTGTGGTATAGATAACGGATAAGATTTGTTATGCAATATTAATGGTGTAGATGGAATTATAGATAATACCTGTACGTTTTAATGTGATGCTACCAAGTTAAAGTTGATACAACTATTTAAACTTGAGATCGTAAGCTAGTATTTGAATCTAAAGTTTAAAGTGACCAAGTGTGTACAAGTTGAAGGTTAGATTAAAGGAATTAAGAGCAGGAAATGGAATAAAATATTGAGGCACTTTTTTGACTTAATTAAGCTGGTAGGTGAGTCACCTACTTAAGCTATTAGGACCAAATTAATGGACCTATGGCTATGGACCAGATTTGGGCCTATAATAATGTACTCATTTGGGCCCAAATTGAATAAAAGAGGAAGAAAATGGAGAAATGGCCCAACACCTAAATCTTCCAAAGGCCCAAGTTAATTGAGCCCAAAATAAGAAATTAAGCAAGTAGGTGCATCACCTACATTGAAATTTTGAGCAGCTCGAACCCTTAAGTAGGTGCATCACCTACTTGAACTAGTTTGTGGCTGAAAATAAGGTAAATAAGAGAAGTTCTAGAGGGATCAATATAAGATCAATATAGCTGGTCATTTTACTCATATTAAACACAATATTCACCCTTTTAAATTTCAACTTTCTCCCTTTCTTAACAAGGATCAGAACAATAGTCATAAAATTCCTTCTAGGGTTCTTAAAGAAACCCTCATCTTTGCAAGCTAAGGTAAGTGAAAACACTTAAGGTTTAGCTTAATTATCTCATGGAAGATTAGAAAAACATGTTATATGTGCCTAATTATAAATACATGGCAGAATATAGAACAAGTTACTTGCTCACTTTTTCTTTGTTATTAAGAGATTTATTTTCTTCTTTGGTTTAAAGTGTGAAGAAAAGTGAAACTTAAAGTTCTTGAGGAGTTCAAATTTAAAGGATAAGTTGCAGAATTGAGGTAAGGTGACTGCCTTGTTTTTTTCTCCTTATATATGAATTTGGGGAAGAGTTATAGATGTGTTGTTAGTGGGAACTCAAGAGATGATGAGTTCAATAATTGATTGCTACAATAAAAAGGGATTTGGGACTATTTTGTGGACTATTTTGTATGTATATGTTATGGGTTTTCGGGTTGATGTTGGAGAAATATGTGACTAGTTCGAATTGAAATATAGGGAAAAAAGTGAGGCGTTACACCACAGAACTAATTATTGCATATGCTTACTACCCAATCTGTTTTGCATATTGTTTGGAGGGTGTAATGAAGACAAGGTAGTTTCGGTGAAGCTTATTAGAACATGTATGGTATATGGGTGTAATTGGAGGAGAAAAAGATTAAAATAACACCCTTGATTGATAGATTAAGGGTTTACTACCCATTCCTATTTTGGTGAAGTTAAATATTCCAAATATGCCGGTTGGTTGCTAATATTAGTTTACTATATATTCTATTATAGATAAGTAATCTAACAAGCGGAAAGTCAAGTTGGGTTAGTTTCGGATTTATATAACCAGGTATGTAAGGGATACTCTATTTTGTACTCTTTGGCATAAAATTGGACATTTGTTCCATTAAGCTTCCAAGGTTATCCTATAAACAAGTGATACAGAATAGCAGCGTATTATATTCCATGTAGCCAATGACCTTGTTCCCACTCTCTAATGTGTTAAAACACCTCAAAACATGCTTATTATTAAACCTGCACGTCTATTTTCACTAGAAAATTTCAGAAGTTCTCCATTTACTCAAATAAGACCCATGTGTATTTTCAGCTCCTAAACACTTTATTTGTGTGCCAACAGCTCCCCACTTCATTATTGTTGCATTAAGTGCCCATGTACATATCTCTTATTGGTATATTATTGTTTCATGGTACCATAACATTATGACCACCAAAGTAAAATCTCAAAGGTTAAATAAACTAAGTAATGTAAATCTGTTAAACGAGTGGTAGCTCAGGGGAAAGTCTAGCATAGGCCGATCTCGATACCTTTATATGTTGGTGGAAGCTTAGGAGCATAAACCTAGCATGGGGCGATTCTAATATTCTTATGTGGGTGGCAACTCAGGGGCGTAAGCCTAGCATGGGTCGATCCCGATTTATTTATTTACCACTGATCAGCTAGTCATTTGCATTATATGGCTTACAAAGATTATAAGGTAAGAAAGGTAAAAATGAATAAAATAATGTAATGTACATCGTCCTACAAGTATATATAAAGGTGGTCTACTAGTACTACTTATACACTAGTATATGATTTCTATTGAGCCCTTGTATTATGTGTTGTTACCTTCAGCCTTACATATTCAGTACATATTTTGGTACTGAAGTCCCTCACAAGGGACCCGTATTTCATGTTGCAGGATCAGGTGCTTCAGCTAACACACCTCTCTAGTAGAAGCACAGGCTATTCAGTGACTATTGGTGAGCTCCAGGTTGATTCGGGGCTTTTCGAGTTTGTTCCATATGTTTTGGTATTATGCACTAGTCAAGAGTAGGACGGGGGGTTTGTCTCGATCCTAACTAAGTCTATGTATCTTTTAAAGGCTTTGTAGATTAATGTAAAGTTAAACGTGGGAGTGTCTTATCTTTTAGATATGTGGCCCCAACGGCCATGTCTTGTATTTATAATTTGAGGCGTGACACCCTTGATCAATATCATCACGCAATATTGTAATTTTCTCCTTATGATCTGAATTTACCATTTTAATAATGGTTTATACTCTACCAACAAAGTTTGTGCTATCATAGTAACTCCAAATTAAAGATCATTTAATTTCTCAAAATGAAGTAATTGACATAATAACTCTCAAAATCAATTCACTTTTTTACTAGCTGATGTTAAAACATCAAACTCATCATCCATAGTAGAGTTAGTCATAAACTTTTGTTTCCAACAATTAGCACCAAAGTTTCTCATTTGCATCACAAAGTACTTTTAAAATATTTTTCCTTTTGTAAAACAAGACTCAACTACCATACCAAGTAAATATCTATGGTTTACTTGTACATGCTATTACTTTTTCTGCTTACATTATATCATGCCAAGTGCAATTTGTCACATATCTTTTTTTCTTTTATTAGGCTACCAAACTCTTTTTTTATTTGTCACAGCACTTTCATATATTCGAATCAAAAGGAGTTGTATGGCTCATACAATCAACAAAAATTGTATTTCACAATTGTCAAGAAAAAATCTATCACATGATTAATGAAATTTTCCATTCCAAGAATGAATTGATCTCACCCAAATATTTAATGTCAAATGGCTACTCAATATTTTTTTATCCTTTATTTGATAACATTTTAGAGCCAAATAAAGACATCAAATCGTATGCAAATAATAATATGTGATTTATTTCAAGACTAATATATGTATTGTAGCAATTTTTGTTTTAAAGCACTCCAAAAATTCAAAAATTATATTTTTTTCATGATTTTTCTCATTTCATCAACCCCACATTATTTCAAGAATTTGAATACCACTTTATATTTATGAAAAATAGTATCATTTAATTCATAAAAACATCAGATAATATTTTTTTTACCTTTCCTCCACAACAAGTAGAAAATTTTTTACCATTCCTCTACTTGCGTTGAGCAAGTAGAAAAATATTTTACTTGTCTATCTCTCCACTTTCATCTTTTGAGATCTCTCGTCTTGATACCCATAATTTTTTCAAATTGTAACAAAATCATGAATCTCCTTAAAACTTATTAGTGTAATGTATCAATCAAATTACAGTTGAAAAATGAAAATGAATAAATAAATATTCTTCAGACTAAGACACAGATATCTCTCTTTTTTTAAGGAGATTCAAGCTCACTGTGGTATAATCTACACCGATCTAGTAGTATCAACTCTTGACTTGTTACATCTGAAATACAATAGCCCAATATGATGCGCAACTCAAGTAACTCCGACTAGTTGAAGATTCCAAAGTTCCATCACAAAAAACACCTCTCTTCAACATATTAAAACTCACTTTTGTATATTGAATATAGTTGAAGACTTAAAATACTTTTTTTTATCTCAACTCTCTCTTTTAATAATAGAGTACAATCTCTTGTATAATGAATTAAGTTATAGATTTAGAATATTTTGTTTCTCTCAACTCTCTCTTTCACTAATATAATTACAACATTCCTACACTTATCTTTTTTCTCATTTTTTAACAATATACTACAACTCATTTCACCAATACAAAGAAAAAAAAAACACTTTACATAGGTGTGGTCTTTCTTCCATCTAGTAAATGAGGGAGTAGTGGATATTAAGATACGAAGATGAATGTTAGATGCTACATAATTTACTTGACATGAGGTAGAATAATTAGAGAATAATAAGTGAAATTTCATACGAGTGTAATGACCAAATCCATTGTTACTTAGAAATGTCTCGATAGTAGTAGGGAGTGCGGCTATTATCAAAATTTTATTAGAAAAATTATGCAGGGAAACATGGAGTAAACTTTTGGATTATTAAATAGTGGGGGAAGACTAACATCATTTCACTATAGCAGTAGGATGACCGCTATAACGGTGTGACGACGGGCAGAATCTCCACTTAAGTGGATTTATTTCTCCTTTTCTCCATTTGGTGAAATGAAAACCTGGGAAGCTCCGAGAACCCTAAGGGTTACCTCCCATTCTCTGAAACCTTGAAAAAAAGGAAAAAGCAGTGTGGTTGGGTCTAAACCCATGTATTTTTTGTGATAACACATCGATACGATTAGGAATTGCATTCACTTGTCCTTCCTACATCTATTTGACATCCAGGTAGGCTAAGGTTAAATTTTTATCATTGACTCAGATTAAAAAACATGAATTTGACGTAGGTGGATGGGAGACTTCATGTCTAGGCCTTCAACCACATAGTTTAGATGGATAAAAAAATATTTAAAAGGCGTGTAGTCTATATATTAGAGTTGTTTCTATGATTATTTAATATTATGTTGCATGGGGATATTCCGAGGTATTCTTCATGCTATAAATTTATGTGTACCATAGTAGGAAGGTGATTATTGGGTATTAGCTGAAGTTTAAAGAACGAAATAGTATCAGGTAAGTGGGGGGTATTACTCGAATAACCTAGGGTGGTACTTCCAATATTGGTCTCGTAGGGTCACTATTGAAAATGCATCATGGTTAGGTCTCGCAGGGTCACTATTGAAAATGCATCACTATTAACCATGAATGTAATCTCTAAATGTTAATATGAACTTACAATCTACATAGAGTTCATATTAACCCAGTAAATGCTTTAATTGCTTATTGAAGTGACTGAGTTATCTCTAAATGTGAGATATTTCAGTATTTGAAATGCTCTCACGGGATATTAGTGAATCAAAGCTAGCAGATATTTATATATGGGATGTAGCACATCGACGGTAATTGTTCCCTACAGGTCATGTCTAGAGAGTGGATGCATCACCCATAGTGTGTATGTACGAGGGTCAGGTGAGTATATGGGTTCCACGAGTGAACCAACATTTATGCTCATATACTTGGCTAGTGTGTACATATATGGATTCCATGTGATTCGGGTATTAGTCATGTTTTTCGAGATTCTTTTTTTTATTATCTAGGTTGTTGACATGGTTGTGGTTTAGCTGTATAATTTTTACCTGCATGGACTTGACTTGATTTGATTTGACTTGGTGATAGCCTATTGATAGGTAGCTGATCTTTAGCTACTTATTATTGATACATGCTGAATGTATGTTTGTTAGAGCATGGGTTGATTTGGGACATGCTAGTGTGAACCATCTCAATTTAATTCTTACTCTTAGTGGGGCTTACTATTGGGTTACTTATGATGGTGGAAGCCCACCGGATTGGATTCTAATTTAATAGTTGTAGGTTAGTGGATAGGAAAAGGGTCGTATGTAGTTACGGGGTGAACCAGGTTTGGTAGTCCAAAATAATAGGGTCATGGAAGAAGTTTAGAGTGGTGTATCAAGACCTATGATGGGTTTATATATAGGGTGGAATGTAACCTTGG
Source organism: Capsicum pubescens (assembly GCA_030864215.1). NCBI lineage: Eukaryota > Viridiplantae > Streptophyta > Magnoliopsida > Solanales > Solanaceae > Capsicum > Capsicum pubescens. The sequence goes on along the minus strand of CM061548.1, from coordinate 330,845,635 downwards.
GGATTAAGAAATGAGTTCATCTGCATGTGTGTTCCTTGGATATCTATGTTATATTTGTGTAATCCGAGTTGGGTCAATCGATAAGGCTTACCAATACGTGTGGTTTGTACTGAAGCTACACTTGCTATACCCTTTTTAGGGTATAGTTTTTTGTAGAGATCGGTGATAGTTTCATGATAGTATGATGGTAATCTTCTAGTAGTTCCCACTTACTCACTTCTGGTGGACGTTATGTCCTGTCTAATTTCTCTTAGTAGCTCTTGTACTTGTAGACTAGATCCTTTGGTATTTTTATTTTAGCACTTAAATTATCATAATCAGTTGTAATAAAACTGGTTATTTCCTGTTAAAAGGAGTTTCGCATGACATGGTAATGGGTGGTAAAGGGTTCTCCTACCTAGGTGAAATAGAGTAGGTTCCGTCACGATTTGGTAATTTGGATCATCATAATTTGATATCAGAGACTAGGTTACCGGTCTCCCAGTACAAAAAAAAATGTCGAATAGAGTCTTGCAAATGAATGTCTTGACATCCACAACAATCTTTGGGAAGTTGTGAGGCATTCTAGGAATGGTTGCACTTTCTTATTTCTTATCACGTGGTTAGTTCAATTGTGGTATGGACTGAATTTAATTGGTATCTCTTGATTCTAATTAGTATATTTAGGAATTTAAAATTAGAACCGAAAAGGTTTCAATTGGTACCTGTCTATAAGGGATGGTTTTAGCGTGTCTATGATCAACTTAAGGTCATCTAGAGCGCGAGTAAATGTGATGCTAACGAAAACATGAAATAGTGAGTTTGATTATGTTTCTTTATTCATGTGGTGATTGTGGGTATTTATGTTGCTTGAATTAATTCTATGTATATGTTGTGAGTACGATATGTTGCATGGTAATAGATAGAACTTTATCTCAACCCTACTATTGATTGATAACTTTATGAAAGTTTAACAGAGTCGAGGCTAAGAACTTTGGTGCTTATGTGAAATTATACTGGTCTGGATATTTGTAGAGTGTCTTTTTGATAAAATATGAATTATGGTTGTAGTTTAAATCCTAGAAATTTTGCGAAGTCTTATGGAACTCCGGAGTCTAGCGTGGTTGTCTGTTGTGGCAAGATTAAATATCCACGATAGAAAAGTAAGGTCTGAATCTGTGATAGAGGAGGTAAGTTAAAAAGGGATTTCTCTTGTAATTATAACCTTATGGAGCTTTATAGGTGATAGTACAATCCATATTGTTGTCTTGCATATGGTTGGGACTTATTACAAGGAATTAACATGGTCTTGGTTTGCATTAAGGGTCAGGGGATGAAACATGAGGGAAAAATGACAAAAATCTAGGCGAACACTATTTGAGATGCCATAGCGGGCTGAGTCACTGCTATAGCGGTAATTATTCCACTACAGTGGTACCGCTATAGCAGAAGGCATACCGCTATAGTGGAATGAGCGGGGCAGTAACCTTGCCTTATTTTTCCCTTCTTTGACTCATAGGTTTCTCTTATTTATTTTGACACTTAGGGCATGGGTCATTGCATTAATGTAAAAAATTCATAAAGACAGTATAGGCAGACAAACTATTGATAAAAATAACATCCATTTATAGAAAGTAAAGGAAGAATAATATCTAGTACACACCCCAAACAAGGGCAACCCAAATCAGTAATCACAAAAAATGAGGGAGGGAAATTGGAAAATCGAGCTAAATGCCCTGCCAATTGCAGGTTATAGGGGCAGGTTCTTCTTCTTTCACATCATTCAAGAAGCTAAGAGCCCTTAGATCCTCTGGTCCAACTCAAAAATCACCTAGTTGGGTGTACATATCCGGACATGACTTTCATGGTGTCATGAATCGAGACTACCCCTAGTCATAATACGGTGTTTAGAACCACAGGTGATCCTAAGCTAACCCATAATACTGACATAAAACATGAGCAACTAAATATAAGCATGTATAAGGGAAAAATGACTGAGTGGAAGCATAGTCATGGAATAAACTATTTCAATATATTTTCTATCAGAAATTTTATTGACAACATCTGTAATCTAAATAGAAAAAGAAACTAAATACGACAACTCTGACAGACGATTTATGAAACTTCTACTAATACTGACTATGGGTAGTCGAGACATGAACCCACTATCCATAATCAATATATATGAATAAAAAAATGAAATACTGGAACTATAAATGACTTGAGTTGTAAGACCCCGTGAAGTTCTCTCGTAGTCTAAGCCTTTAGAGCATGTCAAGTGAAGCCTAATTTCGCCTTTAAAAGATTAAGGAATGACTTCCAAAGTGATTAGTGTTTAAACCATATTGAATTTTCCTAGTTTTGACTTTTTATCATATGGGAAATTGAATTATCTTTTCAACGATACCCATGTCGTCAAAATCCAATGTCGGGGTAGAAAGTTATGGCCAAATTATAGAAAGTGGTCTGAACCGCCCAGGTGAGATGGAAAGGGCTGATGGATCATCGAGCTAGCGACGGGCCATTGCCCAAACCGTCGCAGTGAAGGCAGTGAGTCCACCTTCTGGCCAGGCGCGACGAAATGGCCGACGGACCATCGAGCTAGCGACGGACCATCGAGCTAGCGACGGGCCGTCGCCCAAGCCGTCGCAACTAAGGCAGTATTCCCTGTTCTGGCCTAGGTGCGACGGTAAGGCCGACGAACCGTCGAGCCAGCGACGGACCGTCGTACGAGCCATCGCAGATCCCATTCAGCATTTTTTTAAAGCCATTTTTAAAAGGGCTTTTTGGTTCTTTTTTTTATCCTTTTAACACCTAGATATATCCAAAACGAAGCAGATAACTTTAGATTGATCAAAAACATCAAGAGCTAGGGTTTTCTTCCTCAAGAACAAAACCCAATTCCTTCTCCAAGAACTTCAAGATCCCATCATAGTTTTTACAAATTGAGTTAAGATTCAAGGTTCCCAAGCCAAAAACTTCAAGAACCCTCACTCAAGAATACAAAAAAGAGTCTCAAGCAAGCTTGTTCATCCTTGTACCCAAAGACTTATTTTAAATTACAAAATTTCTACAACTTATGAGATTTTCCATGAAATTAAGTTAGGGTTCATACCCACTTTCATTATTTGTAAGATTGTGAGATTTCCCCATGGATTAAAAGTTGAATTACATGATTTTATTTATATTTCCATGCCTATTGATTAAATGTACAGATTTTAAGATACTTTATAAGTAATTGCATTACCATTCATGAATTTTGATATATCTGACTTGAGATTACTGTTTGGGTCAATAGACCCCCTTTAAAGATTATTGTTCAAGATTGTTTGGGTCATAAGTACCCCATAGCTAAGCTATTTTCAGATTTTAGTTAAAGATTTGACCTTTTACGTCTAAGATAAGATAGGGATCCACATTAATTATGGCTTAAAGTCAAAAGAAGCATATTTGGTCTTTATTATAGACCCTTAAATTGTTTTAAAGTGGATTTCCTAAAAGTTCTGAGCTTAAGTATGGGAGTAGTATTTAGCACCGAGTTGGGTATGATTCTAAGGTCTCATGCCCCAGAACTACGTGCCCCTGTAGGTTTCTGATTTACCCCAAGTGGGTTAAGATAGTGATCACTAAAGTTAAGGTTCTATTCTGATGGCAAGGGTAGAGCAGCTCTTCCCAACGTGTACAAGATGTTGGACTCCATGTTGCTCACATGGTTTATGTCGGTTAGAAGAAACTCCCAAAGCATTCCCCTACTCTAATTAAGATAAAATTTTATATGTTGAAAGTTTGATTTTGAGGTTCCCAAAGTCCTAAAATCTCTAAATTTTAAAGAAGTCCCTTATTCTCCATAAGATAAAAGTATAAGTTTTGAAAGCTATTGTTTTTAAGATTTCTATTGCTTACAAGTTTTGAGAATAAGATGCAGAATACAGATTTTAGAACTAAGTGTAATGACTCACTAGATTTGTACTATATGCTTCATTATACATGATTTATGAGATTCAGATTTCAGTTTTACTCAAGCTATGTGAGTCATTCATATCAGCATGCATGTTTTATAAAGAATGATAAGATTGTTTACTTAAATGCATACACCCCTATATACTGAGTACATCCTCAAAGTACTGATCCATATGTACGTCTGTATGCTACATTGTCTAATAATGTAGGTTCAGGTGCTCAGTCCCAGCAGTGATAGTGATTCCCGAGTACCTTTATCTACACTCCGTTGTTGGTGAGTCCTCATGGTTCGAGGACCTATTGCTCAGATTTTCAGTTGTTATTGCTTTCAGCTTAGTTGAGTCGTTGGGGGTCTGTCCCAATAACTCTCTAGTTCTTGATTAGTAGAGGCTTTGTCAGACTAGATTATCAGTATGTTTATACTTTCAGTATTTTGACTGTTTAGACAAGTATTTCTTCGTATGCTATTATGATTTTGATATGACAGTACCATCGTTTTGCTTTATTCATCTCAAAGTAAATTTTATATGTAGTAGTAGGCTCAAAGGGTTAGCTAAGGACTACTTGTAGCCTTAAGCACCGTGTGATGTTCTGGGATGAGATTTTGGGGCGTTACATGAGTCCTCAAAGTAAGAGAACTCATCACCTGCTAGCTAGATGTTGTGATCTGCCTGACTATGATCTTAATCGTAAGCACATGAATCTACAGCACATGAAAAAATTAGACAAAAGAGGTATGCGATAAGTACTTTGGAATTTACTGAGTATGTGAGATATGTACTAGTCATGAAAGAACTTAAAACATGCTTTGAAACTGAGGACATAAGTCATTTTCTAAAATATGCATTTAAAATATGTTTGTACGTAAAAGTTGTGAGGCATAGTTAAATATCTGAATCATGAGCTACAATATTTCTGTAAACTGGAAAGCAGTAGAAGAATAACTATTATATTTAATCTAAAGTTAATGTTGAATGTGTTGTAAAACTGAACTGAATGCTAACTAAAAATTAAAAAGATGAACTTGAGTGCAAACTGAATATATGGAGCTTAATTGTAGCATAATGACCCTATATAAAACACATATATACTAGTATGCAGTGATAAAATGAAAAGTCATGATATCAAATTCAAGTAAAACTAAAGTGAGGGTCATGTATAAATACTGCATCTAAAATTATCGGATGTGAACTGATGTAGTGACTAAGTAAATAAATATGTAACTGATTAATATTGTACTGAATAACCTGATTACAAGGTCATGAAATAACTTAGTTTGAACTGTGCGAGTTACTATTAACTGACATATAATTATGTGAGCTAAGTATGGAGTTCAATATATAATCCTCATCAAATAGGGCTCAATATTCCTTGCCATGGTATAAAGGTTGATTTGACATGGTACCAATAAAATAATGTTTGAAAAGACTAAGGTGTCAAGCCTAGTTTGATGGATGACCCTTTAGAACCTATGGTGACACCATAGTTCTAGGGCTTAAAAATTTCAACTAAAAGTTCCAGCCTAACTGACACGTGAGCCTTCATCCTTGCGTCCACTCGGTCTCAATATTACTTCCAACTGAATATAAGTTGATATGCTGAATAACTCAATAATACCGAAAGATAAGTGCTTTATCTTAATTTATTCTAAATCATATAAATCTGAAGGGCTGAATGGTCGGCTGACAATGCATGATATCCTAAGTCAGCGATTGTTCGTAACCCGTCATCTCATAAGAATGCAACTATCATGACAAATTGTATAATTTGTAGAGAATGTGAAATATCATAAACAAGTCCAAAAGCATGAATTTATAAATATACTGAGGGTTCATAATTTTATAAATGTAAATATACTAACTTTCATGGGAAAACAAGGCATGTCAAACTAATAAGGACTGAAATTCATAAAATCATGCTAAATAATGCTTAAATCTTGAAAACTGATAGGCATTATATAGTTTGATCATATTCTTGAAATCTTGGATAATATCATATAAATCATGCATGGACTTGATAATAATGTGAATGCTATAATATAGTCCTAAGAAATCAAGAATAATGATTAAAACATGCTCATTAATAAAAAAAAATATCATGGAGAACTGAATTTAAGCTTGCGGCTATAATTGGGTAAAAATCTAATTCATGAAAATCATAGAATTTGTAAATAGAAAACCATATTTGGACATGAGGATGAAAGGATATCCTCATTGGATATATATACCTGATTACTTTTGATTCTTGAACTAAAGTTTGGAGGATTTGAGCTTGAAGATGAAGAATCCTAATTTCTTGTTTTGGAGAAGAGGAAATCACATACTTCTATGGGTAATTTCGTGTATTGTGGAGTGAATGAGGGATTAACAGTAGTTTAGGATTTATATTCAGCCTTAGGATAGTTGAAATATGTAGTTTAGGAGGATAAAAAGCAAGAAAACATTGGCATACCCTCTAAAAATATTGCAAAAAAAATTGATTTTGGATGTTAAACGGATCCTCCCACGACCGTGGGACCCGACCACAATCGTGTATCAAATCATGGGTTATATGGTTCACTTTCAGTTCTATTAAAGTTGATAAAATGATACCATTCCATGACCGTGAAATTAAACCACGATCATGGGTTCTTGGCGTGGTTTCCGTCGTCAAATCTGACAACTTGATAGTGCTTTAGTAAAATGACCATAACTTTTTAATCTAAAATCGAATTAAGGAGAAACAGAATGTGTTGGAAAAATAATTTAAATATATATCATGTGGTATGTCATGAGCTCAAAAATACTTCACAATCTAGGATTTATACTTGTTTGAAGTTGGCTATAGCAAGATTCTTCTCAAGAAATCAATCGGTAAGAGAGGTTTTGACTTGGCCATGTGCTAGGAGTTATTTGTAGCTTTAATACATGTCTAAATAACTTCTCATACAATAATTCACTAATATTGGTTATATATATGCTTGAATAATAATTCTAATCTTAGCTTGAATTTTTGGGATATTACACGTGGTCTTCCACATTCGAGCGAGCAAGTGATCCTGAGAGTGCCTCTTTCTCCTCTCCTCGTTGAGGTATCGATAAAGCACTGCAATATCCTACACAATGGAAATAGGGGTGGAACTGGAAGGTCGGTGCTATATGAACCTCCTGACAATGGCTAGGTCAGCCTCTGACTTGCTGCTAGGGATCAGGGGCTGGGGCTGGAAGGGAGTGACATCATCATCATCATTATCATCTACCTATAGGTCCTCCTCCATGTCCTGACTACTCTTTACCCCATCATCCTTCTTTTTTTTCCTCTTATAAGATGAGTTGGGCCTCTCGGGTACCCCTGCCCATCTACATAGCTTCTACACAATACAAAAAAGAAGAGACCCTTCCTAGGTCCCTGATAGAAATCCTTCCCCTCCATCACCACCTGCTTGCAAATATTCAGCGGAATGCCTCTAATGGCACAGACAACAACAAGGGTCGAAAAAAATGTCACATCTATAATATTGCTCAATGTATGAATCCTTTAGGACACCAGGTTCAACCACCTTCTAGCATCGGCTAAAAAATAGGTGTTGGTAACACCTCAATTGTGGGCCAAAAGACTCGATCCCTGAACTCCTCCAAAATCAGTGTGTATCTTAGTCATTCAATGTCCATCTCCCAAGACCTATAAATATAGTTATCATTTGGGACGTGGGCCATCTTCAGCACTATATTGATGGTGCAGGAATTGATGAGTACGTCCAGTCCACAGATAAGAATAGTAGGGTTGGGGAGTCCCAGAGCATAATAGGGAGTATGTAAAAGAACTCCTTCATCTAGGTAGCATTCCCTTCGGTAGGGGGCTTTTACCAGTGGCCCTCATCCAAATTAGTGCAAATAGTTGTATAACTTTGGTGCCTTCTCTTCCATATTCCTCATGTCAAAGCCTCGCTAAAAGCAAAGTCCTATCCATCGGTATTTTCAGTACCGTCCTCAGCTAGCTTCATCAGAAAATTCAATGTTGTCTTGTGCTCTAGATATTTAAGTTATTAATCTACAACGAATTGAAATGCAAACTTGTTAAGATTCATCAATGGTTCAGAAGAAAATGAGTGGAAAAATCTAGCGAAGTCCAGTCTTGGACTAGGAGGCTACTATTTACAGCCTCTCGATAGAGCGGTAAGTGTACATCTATAGCGGTAATTTCTCTACCATAGAGGTACCACTATAGAACTAAGGGAACAATTATAGCATTCTTCATCATCTCCAGCAGCCAAGGAGTGAAATAATGGCGCCCCTTGAGTCAAATAATTCAATTTTCAATTTGGACTTAGATTAGTATTCCAACAGGGTTCTAAAACTAGTTTATTCAAAATTCAGGGATGATAACTCCTAAATTATGCCCAAATCACCATTTCAAACACAAAAAGGACCCTTTGAATTCTCTTTGGTTCCAAGCCCATTGAGGCCACAAACTTTGAGCTTCTTATGCTTAGAATGCAGTGGAAGCATTATAAATATAAAGGAAACAACCATGCTTCAACATTCCGACACCACCAAGCCCAAAAATCAAAATTTCAAAAACTTACTCTAACACCCTATTTTCAATGTAAATTCTAGCCTAGTACATGTATTTTCGCAAGTAACAAAGTACTAAGGATAAAGAAGTCGAGTGTTACCTTTTTCTAATGAAGAGAACGAAGTGATTGGAGTGGAAAGTGTTTTAAAAATGAAGGATAGAAATGGAAAATGAAACTATTTCTCCCCTCTATGTATTGTGATGGACCGCTATAGCGGAGCAAAGACCACTATAATGGGGTAGTGACCACTATAGCGTGGCCCTAGCCCGAGGTCCATAGACTTTTTTCAAAAAAATAATAATAATTCCACCTTTGGATATCAGCTCGGGCATTTTGGAATCCTAAGGATAAATTCTTATTCATCTCGTGCACATATAGGTAAGAAGTACTTTCCAAATGAACCACCAGTACAGTTCAGTTGTCAGTCAGCGAATTTGAGTTTGAGGTGGTGGTGTTTCATTTAATTTTGCTAGGTATTTCAAATTTCAAATTAGAATTCGGAAAGTAATAATTTTGTGGCTTACGATCTAGGGGGAAGGGTTTTAAACCCAAGGGTATCTATACTTAGAACATTCTTTCTCTTGATAGTAGACAAATAAAGGATACATTAGTATCTATTGTAATGACCAAATCCATTGTTACTTAAAAACGTCTCGCATTAGTATGGAGTGCGGGTATTATTATAATTTTATTACAAAAATTTCAAATTATTAAATGGGGACAGGATGATGTCATTCTGTTATAGTGGTACCGCTAAAGTAATAGGCAGACCGCTATAGTAGTGTGACGCCGAACAGTATCTCCACTTAAGCGGATTTATTTTCCTTTTATCTATTTGGTGAAATAACAAAGTGGGAGGCTCCAAAACTCCTAAGGGATATCTCCCATGCTTTAAATCCTTAGAGAAGAAGAGAAAGTGGTTCTTATTGGTCCAAACTCACGTATTTTCACTGATAACGCGCCCATACGGTTAGGAATTATATTTGATTGTCCTTTCTATAGATGGTTGGCATCCATGTAAACTAAGGTTAAGTTTGTAGGTTTGACTTGAGTTAGAAAGCATGAATTTAATGTAAGTGGATGGGAAGCTTCATGTCTAGGCCTGCGAGCATAGAGTTTGAATGGATAAAATAAATAGGTTAAAAGTAGAATAGCCTATATATTAGTGGCTATTTATATAATTATTTCATTATCTTGCATGGGTTTATTCTGGGTTTGCTTCATGTTGCAAACTCGTGTGTGTCATAGTAGGAAGGTAATTATCGGGTGTTAGCTAAATTTTAAAGAACGAAATGGTACTGGGTAAGGTGAGGGGAGGGTATTTCCTAAATAACCTAGGGTGGTACTTTCAGTTTAGGTTTTTCAGGGATAGTATTGGGAATATGTCAAGGCTAAGGCCCCACCAATAACATAACGATGGTATTGTGGTTAATCCCATGTGTATTGTAAATGCATATTAACTATTTGCATATTGTAAGTGCACACTACTTACTTGTAGTGTGGCTAGTTAATGCATGTTGTTTGGTATTGGTTAATGAAATATTTTACTTGCTTATTGAATTGACATAGTTATTTCTAAATGTGAGATATTTTGATGTTTGGAATGCTCTCACGGGATATTAGTGAAACAAGACAGACAGACACTTGTGTCTGAGATTTAGTACATGGATGATAATTGCCTCTTGCATGTTATGTCTAGAGGGTGGATGCATCACCCATAACATGTATGTACTAGGATTAGGTGAGTATAATGGTTCCATGAGTGAATCGGAATTTATGCATATATTCTTGGTTTGTGTGTACATATTCCATGTGATTCAGGCATTGATCGGGTATTTTGAGATTCTTGTTATAAGTGTCAAGGTTGTTGAAATGGTTTTGGTTTAGCTGCATAATTTCTTACCTGCATAGACTTAACTTAGTGATAGCCTGTTGATTTTTAGTTGATCTTTAACTGCTTGTTATTGCTATATGTTAAATATATGTTAGTTAGGTCATGAGTTACATTAGGATATGATAGTGTGAACCCTATCGATTTAATTTACTCCTAGTAGGGCTTAATACTGGGTTACTCACGGTGGTGGAAGCCCACCGTGTTTGGGGTTGATTTAATAGTTCTAGGTTGGCAGGATAGGAAAAGGGTCGTATGTGGTTATGGGGTGAACTAGGTTTGATGATCTGGAGTAATAAGATTGTGGATAGGGGGTGGAGTGGTGTCTCGAGGCCTATGACAGGATTATAAAGAGGGTGGAAGATAACCTTGGGGTTGAGGAATGAGTTCATCTGCATGCATGTTCCTTCGATATCTATGTAATATTTATTTAATCTGCTATGGGCCAACCGATGAGGTTTACCGGTACGTGTGGTTTGTGCTGATGCTACACTTGCTATATTTTTCTAGGGTATAGTCTTTTGCAAGGATTGGTGATGGTTTCACGAATATGTGATAGTGATATTCCAGCAGCTCCAACTTACTCACTCTCATTAGAAGTTGTGTCCTGGTTATTCCTTACTTTCTCTTAGTAGCTCTTGTACCTGTAGACTTGACAGGGGCGGCCTTTATGTGAAGTGGGTGAAGCAATAGCTTCAGGCCCCTAAATTAGGGGGACCCCATATTTTTATCACCACCTATATATGTAGACTTTTATATTAATAAAATATTAACTTCTACATGGTAAAAAGGTAAAAAATAATTGATAAGGAAAGATTCTTTTAGAGTTGTAGTCGTTTGACATAAGAAGATGGAAAGTTGATTGGATATTTAATATGACTTTACTTTTTAATTTTTACTTGTTTACTTTTTATCTTTTCTTTCCTTGAAAAACTTTTGGAACATTAAACACTCTTGCTTTCTTCTTCTTTTATTTAGGCTGAAAGTACTCTCTTTTTCCTTATATATAGAACAGATTTTCTTTTACCTTTTTTATTAGTTATCTTTATATAATAATATATTTGGGTTAGAAATATCATTTACTTACTTCATTGTTTCAATTGCTCAAAGTTAAAGTGCAAGTTCTATTATTTCTACCAAAAGAGTAAGAAAATATTCTTACGTATTGATTAAAAAGGTATCATTTGTAGTCCGTTCTCAAATTTGAAGTTTCGAAGGAAGTGTATCAAAGCAGTCACAACATATCTTGGAATCTATTCTTCAAAATTTCTAATCAGGTTTCATCATTTCAAATTCTAGTTTTATTTTTAAATTTTATCTTTTATTTATTATTTTTGCTATTTGTATTGTAGGTATTTTTAATTATTTGTTAAAATTTAAATATGTCAACTATAAAATATGAATCTGGTCATTCAAAACTCAAAAGTAAGAGAGAAATGAAAAATCTAATAGCATCTCTCAAAGGAGCTCTTTATAAATTCTATACAAATAATAAAAGAAATAAATCAAAAAATATAGGAGAAGATTCTCTAAATGAACAACTCACTGACTTTGTTGATTTAGATGATAATAAAATTCAAGAAGAAAAACTGATTCTGACGTAGATTCTCAAGAAAATAAAGAACTTTTAAATGAGTTAAATAGCGGCACTCCCAAAAATATATATGATCTTAGTCAATGGGCTAATATGGATACGATGTCGAGAGATTTATTAGTAGAAAAGGGACCAGTTAGAATCACCGACATAGATTTTGTTGGGTTCGAAATCAAGAGAGCGTCATGCGGAAGCTTAAAGTTTGCAAACCATAGAGATGATAAATTAGATGACAAAGAAAAATATAATACTAAAAAATATATGATTGATATGATTGGTCAAACGACCTACATTGAAAACCAATATTGAAAAAATATAAAATATATTGGGAGAAATCTCTCCCTAAACAAGACTCATAACGACTGCATTATAGATGTTATTGTGTTATGGTATGAGAAGGGGGGTCTTCTATTTATAGAGTTCCAAAACCTTTCCTCCAAGAAAGAGGTTTGCCAAATATGAAAAAGTTTTATATTTTCCTTTTTAGGAAAAAAGTAAAAGTAATTATGATTACTTTTATTTTCCTTCCAAGAAAAGGTAAAACTTAATTTTGGTAAGAAAATCAAGGCAAAAACCCAAACAAATCTCTCCTTTTTGGCTTGATTTTCATCACTTGATCTGCCCTCTCCACATGCATGATCATCATATATCACTGTTGCTTACCATAATTAAAATTTGGCATGGGTCAAAAATTGAAGCTCTATGCATTAAAAATAAAAGCATAGGTTGATATTATTGGAGCCCTGTGTTATAAGTAAACAGGGTTGAAAGTGGATCCTTGTGCATTGAAAGTGAACATAAATTAAGAGTGGGGCTCATGCGTTAAAAGTTAATGCATGAGTTGAAAGGAGCCAAAGCATAAAAATCAGCAAGGATTGAAAGTTAGAGCTCATAAACATGGGTTGAAAATTGATTTTGGTTTTAAAGATGGATTAGCAGCAGAATTGTTAAAAATTTGTTTGAAACTTTTTATCCACGTGTAGTATCTTGAACATATATCTTCATTATCATCAAATTGGTCGCAAATTGATTTTGAACCGCCTTGAACTTGTCTTCAACCTCGTTTCACCAAACCATTGGACCTTTGAACCGTAGGCTCTGATATCACTTGTTGGGTTCGAAATTGAAAGGGCGTCATGCGGAAGCTTAAAGTTTGCAAACCATAGAGATGATAAATTAGGTGACAAATAAAAACATAATACTAAAAACATATTATTGATATGATTGGTCAAACGACCTACATTGGAAACTAATATTGAAAAAATATAAAATCTATTGGGAGAAATGTCACCCTAAACAAGACTCATAATGACTACATTGTGGATGTTATTGTGTTATGGTATCAAAAGGGGGGTCTTCTATTTATAGAGTTTCAAAATCTTTCCTCCAAGAAAGAGATTTGTCAAATATGAAAAAGTTTTACATTTGCCTTTTTAGGAAAAAAGTAAAAGTAATTATGGTTACTTTTATTTTTCTTTCAAGAAAAGGTAAAACTTAATTTTGGTAAGAAAATCAGGGCAAAAACCCTAACAGATTTTTCTAAGGATTAACTCGTAAGACATTTTTCTAATACGCATTATTTTAAAAAATTGACAAATAGGGAAAGACATGAAAAAAATGGCTAGTCTATTCTAAAATTTAGATACAGTATTTTATTTTTGTTGTAAGTTGTTTAATACAACTTCTAGTGCTGGAAATAATAAACTAGATAATGAAGGTATTAGAGATTGGAGAAATCTTAATACTAAGCTTAAATCTCATGAAACAACAAACGGACATATAGTTAATATGAGCGCATGGATTGATTTAGAAATGACACTGCATAAAAATAGAACAATCAACAAAGACGTTCAAGAACAAATTAATAGAGATAGAGAACGCTGAAAAAATGTATTGTCAAAGATTATTACCGTCATAAAAACTCTTGAAAAAAATTATTTGGCATTTAGAGGAAAGAATGAAAAGATCTATCAAGAAAATAATGAAAACTTTTTAAGTCTAATTGAAATGATCACAGAATTTGAACAGTCATGCAAGAGTATGTTCGGTAATTAAAAATGACGAAATTCATAACCATTATCTTGGACATAATATACAAAATGAATTGATAAATTTGTTGGCAAGTGAAATCAAGAATAAAATTATTAAAAAAATTATACAAACAAATTATTTCTCAATCATACTTTACTGCACTCCAGGTACAAATCATCAAGAATAAATGTCTTTTATATTACGAAGTGTAGAAATTTCAACAACTTCAATAAAAGTTAATGATTATTTTTTAGAATTTTTAAAAGTAGATGATACAAGTGGAAAAGGGTCTTTTTGAAGTTATTGTAGATGAGATAAAAAATATTGGACTTCATATTGATAATATAAGAGGACAAGAATATGATAATATATCCAATATGAAGGAAGAAAAAACACCAAGGCGTGCAAAAAAGACTTCTAGATATACATTCAAGAGCATTTTATACTCTACGTGGTTGTCATAATCTAAATTTGGGTCTTTGTGACATGACTAATTCTTGCACAAAAGGTATTTCATTCTTTGGAGTGGTACATCGTATCTATTCACTATTTTATTCTTCAACTAAATGATAAAAAATTTTAAAAGATAATGTACCCAAACTAACTCTTAAATCATTGTCACAAACGCGATGGAAAAGTCGTATTGAAAGTATTAAAGCAATATGATTTCAAACTCCAAATTAGAGATGCTTTATTAAAATTAGTAGATGTTAGTAAGGATCCAAAAACAATAAGTGAAGCTAATTGTTTAGCAACATACGAGATTGAAATTTTTGAATTTTTATTATGTATTACTATTTGGTATGATATATTATTTGCGGTTAACTCAGTTAACAAATTATTACAATCAAAAAATATGCAAATTGATGTTGTCATAGATCAATTAAGAGGTTTGATTTCTTTTTTTCAAAAAATATAGAGAAGAAGGATCTATAACTGCTATGATGTCTGCTAAAAATATTGCATCTGAAATGAATATAGAACCTTAATTTTGTTCTAACTATGGAGTAATATATAGAAAGAGACATTTTGATGAGAATGCTCAAAATGAAATCACTAAGTCTCTTGAAGAATCTTTTAGAATTGATTATTTCTTATACATAGTAGATCAAGCCATATTCTTACTTCAAAATAGATTTGAACAATTCGAAACTTATGAAAATACTTTTGATTTTTTATTTAGTGGTATAAAATTGAAATCACTAAATGACAAGATTTTGAAAAAAACATTGTTTTAACCTTGAATATTTTTTAAAGTATAATAATCACTCAGATGGTCTAGATTTATTTTCTGAACTAAAAGTGTTACGGTAAATAGTATAAGTAGATGATAATACTCTAATCGATATCCTCAATCAAATAAAGATTAGATTCTTTTTCAAACGCATACATTGCTTATAGAATAATGTTAACAGTTCCTGTTACAGTTGCCTCGGTTGAAAGAATTTTTTCATTATTAAAGTTTATAAAATCTTATTTAAGATCAATAATGTCTCGAGAAAGATTGAATGGATTAGGTGTACTATCAATCGAAAAAGAATTATTAGAAAAAATTGATTAGAATTATTAGAAGAAATTGATTATAAAATCATTATTCATAACTTTGCATCTCAAAAAGCTAAAAAAATAAATAAGAAAAATAAATAAGTGGATAGAAGAAGAATCTGGTACTAAAGCTGAATTAATAAAGATAGAAAAAGCATTAAAAGAAAATATAAAAATAATTAAAAATAAATTAACTCAAGAAGACATAGACGAATTATACATAAAATATTATAAAACATTATTAACATACTTTGAAGAAGATTTGATACCAAATAGAAAATATTTCAATAAATATTTCAATATAGTTTCAAGAAATATTTCAATATAGTTTCAATATAGTATTCAATATAGTAAAATACTCAAGCTTTGCGATAAAATGCGATAGAATATGAGCGATATTTTAAAATTTTGTAAAAATCTTACTCAGTACTCCCTCTTTTCCTTTGTTTCTTCACATTTATCATTCTTATATTCTATATTTTCCCCAAAAAAAATTTTTACCCGATTCATCTCTTCCTCTTAACCTATGTTCCTAACAACTTACTTCTTTAACCACACCCCGGAACTTTTATCTGGCAACTAACACTCGTCCTTCGTCTATTCTGCAGACATAGCGGACTATCAAGGCCAGAATTCCTAGAAATTTACAGGTTAATCCATTGTTGTTATTAAAAAATTAAGAGGCTAACCATATACTAAGGGTGGTAATGAATTTTAATATACATGATGTGAATTTCAACAAACATTTAATATACATGATGTTTGGAGAATATAAACATCTAAAAACATATTTTTGATGGGGAAATATAAAATAAATAAGAACTTACATGAAGTAACTGGAATAGAGGTTTCCCTTTCGGGAATCCCCTAAAGACTTTGGAAAACTAAAAGCTTTTTTATTCAACTTCCTTATATTACAAACTTGGATTTACACCCAGAGGAAAAGTTGGTTGGAAAAGGAAGATTTATACATAGGAAAGTATGTTGAGCAGTTCTAGGATTTTTTAGATCTACCTTCTTTTACTAAGCTACAAGTATTATATAGACTGAAGTAAGAAAAAAGGAGTGGACTAGGATCAAACTACGTGGCCTTGACAATATGACCGACAGGTAAGGATAAGATTCTTTAATAATGCAAGTCGGGTACACATTGGGCCCCATCGTCAAATGCATTATTATTTCTCTTTTCCTGAGGCGTGCTTCAACAGTTTTTCTTTTTTTTTTAAAAGTAATGATAAAGGAAGCACTCACTCTGATACAGACTTAATTACAAGACTCAAAGTGGGCATACCCACATGGCACTCTTATCATAATTACAATACTTTGTACCTTATAGTATCAATCTCTTTTATTACTTGTCTTTGTCTGCTTATATGTCCAAGTTGTGCAGGGCTATGGTGTCGAAACTCATTCCAGAGGCATCATCTTCATAGGGATCCTGAGCATGTCTGATGATCTTGGAATATTAATGTCTATATTATTCGTGTCGTTTGTATTATTCATGTCTGAAACTACTCTAGTTGTGCTTGTACATGGCTTGTCTTTAGTATCCATATGCTTATCTTGTTCTTGGATACTAAAGAATTTTTCTAATGTCTGTTTTACAATAATCTCAATTTGTTTATTCTTCTTTTTTTCCATTAATGTCTTTTTTAAGGTACTAGTCTTATGTGGTTTTGATGAAGGTCCTGCTTCATCTTCACTTTTTGGCAAAGTGACAGCCCTTAACGGATTTGATTTGTCTTTACCGGTTACCGTTTGAGCCGGACTAGCTGCACCAATATTCGGTACAGTGGATTTCTGAGCATTTAGAGAGGAATGCACACCCTTCTCATCCATTTTTTGTGGAGATGGAGAACTCTGTGTCTGAGTACTGGCATTAGTCTTTCTTGTATGAAATTCACTCAGTTTGTCTTGTAAAGTCTGTATTTGCTCCATGAGTCTAGAGTTTTCTGTAATAAGAGCCTCCTTTTGAAGATTTAATCTCTTGAAGGCCTTGGTCATAGAGTGGCAATGGTCACAGAAAATTATTTTTCCTGAGTCTTTTTGGATATTGTACTGAGGAATCTGGTTAGGATTTTGTCTTAATGCTGGAGATAAGAAAATTTTAGGTCCTAGGTGTCTTCTTGCATAATCAGAAGCTTCAGAAAAATCATCGAAACCTTTGTAAAGAGGATTTTTTATACCACTTATAGAGTCTAGTACTTCTATCCATGTCTGAAAAATTTTGTTTGTCTTGCCATATATAATTACATAATATTTGAATCTAGGCTTACTTTTATCTGATATATATTGACATAAAGCATTCATGGCGGCTAAAAAATGTTTATGGTCTGGTTTATGGTGTGCTATCCACAAATTGTCTATTAGGCATTTTTGGGGTCTATCTAAAATACGTTCTGGTCTTAGGTTAAAAGAATAATTACTAGGTGGGAAAGCAATTAAATTAAAAGGCCCAAAGTCTATTCTCTCCAGTGATTGCATGGAGTTTTGGAGTTCGATAGAGTTTTGGGGTCTAAATCTAACGTTTCCTAGCATTGTCTGAAAATAAATGTCTTGAGAAGAGGAAGACGTTGTTCCCTTGCCTTTGTCTGCTGTATGTTGATTAGTTGGTCTCATGCTGAAACAAATATTAGCCGGTTAAACAGATTTTGGTTTTAATTTTAACCTACTTAATTTATCTGCTAATTCATTTTCTTTTCCTTTAATATATTCAAAAATAATATTTTTATATACCGATATAGTGTCCATAAAGTTTAACCATCCTCTTCTACTACTAGCTTTATCATTTATCTTTTGATTAAATTTAACTATTGTCTCGCAATCTGTTTTTACTAGGACTTCTTCTTTATTTAAGATATATAGTTTAAAACTATTTAAACCATATATTATGGCTAATACTTCTAAATCTATGCTAGGTATATTTCCTTTTTCTTTATATTGTCCACTCTGGTATGCATGAATTTTTTCTTCATTTTTATCACTATATTTATTAGGTCTTGCTTTTAATATGACTCCCCAACCTTAATTTGCTTCCATCTGTTTGAATAATTAAGTAATCGGTTTCTAGTGGAATTTTTAAGTCTGGAATATGTTTTACTCTTTTCTTTATTTGTTGAACTAATTTAATGTCTTCATTATTAAAATATTTTTGACCTTTGCTTCCAGTTTTAGCATATAAAGGTCCGGCTATTTTTTCTAAGTCTTGAATAAAATTCCTTGCATAATTTACTAATCCTAAAATTTTTTGTAGATCTTTAGTATTTTCTAATTTATCTGGCATTTCTAATACCTTTTTGGCTATATGAGGTTGAGGTTTAATCCTCCCATTTCCTAGAGTTATTCCTAAAAAATTAATATGTGTGTTACATAGTTCCATTTTCTTTTTACTAATTATTATTTTGTGTTTGACAAATAGTCTGAAAATCGTTTGTAAATGTCCTAAATGTTGTTGCATATCTCTACTAAATACTAAAATGTCATCTACATATACTAACACAAAGTTTTTGTAATCTCTAAAAATATCATCCATTTTTCTCTGAAAAATGGGTGGGCTATTTTTAGTCCGAACGGCATAACAAGCCATTCATAATGTCCTTCTGGACAGGTGAATATTGTCCATTCTATACTATCTGTGTGCATTTTTACCTGTCAATATCCGGATTTACAATCAAACTTACTATATATCTTTTCACCTTGTATTCTATTAATTAATTCACTTTTATCTGGTAGCTTATATGCGTCTGTTTTGGTGTTGTCATTTAAGCTTTTATAGTTTATTACAATACGAGTTTTTCCCCTGATTTGCTCGCTATGGTTTCTTACCATAAATGTTGTTGATTTGTGTCTAGATGTTGATCTTCTAATTACTTCTAACTTTAACAATTCTTTAATTTGTTTCTCAAATTCTTCTATATCTTCATTATTAGCTTCTATTGATGTTGTCTTTATGGTGTATTCTAGGTTAATTATATCTAACTTACACATTATTTCGTTAGCATCCCAATGTGCTAAAGGTTTTTCTCCTATTATTTCTATTTTATCTAAAATTGCTATTACATTGTCTAAGTCTTTCGGATTATTTATTATTCCTTTTTTAAAGTTGTAAAATTGAGTTTCAATATTTATTAAAGTATAGTCTTTTTCTATGTCTTTTAAGCATTCTTGTCCTTCTGCATTAAGTAGAGTATAATTTTTAAAATCTTCTAAGTTATCTTCTAAATTTTTATTTTCTTTTAACAGGTTGTTATTTTGGCATTGGTTATTTTGGCAATCTTCGCAACATGGTTTAGAAATTAAATTCTTTTTATGTGTTTTTAATGTTTTATATACTGTTGGTAATGTTACTGTTTGTACCAGTGTATAAGTTAGGTTTTTAAAAAGCATTATTCCATCTCTTGTTAAGAGACATCCTCCTTTATTTTGGATACAAAAGCGTAGTCCTATAACAAAGTCTGATCCTATGTTTAAATCACTTGCTAATATTCTATTAACATTGTAAATTGGGTTATAGAATTTATTTCAGGTATTTAAGAAACTTATTTGTGCATTTTCTATGCAATAATTGTAGATATTTTGTGATCCATCCATTTGGGTAGTTGTTATAGGTCTTTCCAGTATTTTTAGTAAATGTTCTGGTACTATTTCTTTATTAATTAAACAGCTAGTACATCCGGGATCTACTAGTGCTAAGGTTTCTATCTCTACATCTTTTATTTTAATTTTTACTAATACTTTTATGGTAGATAATTATTTATCTTCATTGCATATTAAGCTAGTGTAATTATCTTCCAAATTTATAAGTTCTGCCTCTAGTTTTTCTAAATGTATAGCTTTTTTTGTATTTGATTCTTCTATAGTGATTTTGATTTTTCCTTTTTCTAGGATGGTTAATCTTTGTTCTAGATCATTTACTCGGGTTTCTAGCGTTGATACTCTTAAATTTAAGATTTGATTATTTCTAGATTTTTGTTCGCTATTTATTTTTTATTCTATTTTTATCTTTAAAGTGTTTTCTATACAGTTTATACAAGCTTCTAAGTAACATTTTTTGCATTTAGCTCTGTTGTCTTTACTTGGATACCAATTGCATATACGACATCTATTATTGTCTAAACCTTTGTTTATTTGAAATTCATGTATACATTCTTGAGTGACATTCATTAAATTATTGATTACTAGATTGTTTAAATCTAGATCTTCTATCTCTTGTCCTAATTCATTTACTAAATTATCTTCTTCTGATTCTGAAGAATCAGATTTAGAATTATCATTATCTTTTATATCAATACTTATTATTGAGTATATACTTTCGGTATCTGACTTGTATTCGTCTACATTTAGTAAAGTTTCTTGGAAATCGTCTATTAATTGAGAATTTCTAGTTTTATTATTATTTCTTTTAGGACATACATTAGCTAAATGGTCTATGCTTCCACAAGTATAGCATTCTAATTTATTTTTATAGTTTCTATCATTTCTATATTTCCTAACATGTCTATCTCTATTTAACCATGATTTTTTGGCTTTTGATTTTCTTAAGAAGTATTGTTTATGACTATATGGTTTCTGATTATGTTTCTTCTTATATTTTCAATATTGTTTTTTATCATAATTTTGGGTTGTGTATATAACAGATTTACAGAAATTCATTTCATTTCTTTTTAGTTGTTTTTGTATTTGTATGTTTGTACATTTTTCTGTTAGTATATCCATTATATGTTGTGTTCTATGCCCTATTGTCCATTTTAGGTTTGGGTTGGCTACTACACCATCTCTTTTATACCATCTATCTTTTATTTCTCTTCCTAAAGCTCCAGGTAATTTATTAAATAATTTTTTGTCTAATTCTTCATTAAAAGTGTTTCCGCTGATAGTGCAATAATAGAAATAGTCTTGTAGAAATTTTTTTATATATACCCAATGTGAAATGCTTAGTTGTTCTAGTTTTATTAATGCTTCTTTTTATAATGCTAATAATCCACTATTTGGATCTTTTCCGGTTAATAACATATGCATTTTATTTGTGAAATTATAGGGGTTTGGTCCCATACTTAATAGAACCTGGAAATCATATGGGCAGTTTGTCTTGAAACTTTCCCATGTGGCTTTTGCAGATTCTCCTAAAAAGGTTTACAAATATTTGTACATTGTTTCTGAATCCGTTTCTGTATAATGTCTTAAGTAATCTGTTGCTACTATTCCTTTCCATAGATCTATTATTGTATCCCACATTTGTGAGTCGTGTGCTGCTATATTTAGAATTTTACCTTTACTACCTCCTTCTTGTAGTTTAATTGGTTCTTCTATTGGCATTCACTTACCTGCTGGTCTTATATTATCTCCTCTAAGTTCTGTATCTGGATTTATCCTAATTGTCGGTCTTCTAGGTACATTACCTGTACTATAATCTATTGGTTGAGAATTAGGGTTTGTCTGTTGAAATGGGCTAGCACTTGACGAGCTAGTTGGTTCTAATTCTGCTAGTTCTTTATAACTTATTGTAGAACTTAATACAGATATTGTGTCTTCATCTTTTCTTTCAAGGAATAGTTTTTTATTATTTCTATATCCTAAATTATCACTTCTTTCCAAACAATTTTTAAAATGTTCTATACATTCTTCTATTTTCATTTCATCTTTTTGACATCCTTTACATTTAAAAGTTATATGTTTATATTCTTCTGCTAAATTTTCAATTTTTTCTATGACCATATCTACTTCATATACTTCTTGTAGAATTTCTATATTCATAAATTCGCTCTCTGTTTCTATATTACTCTCTGTTTCGACATCGTCTAAATTTATTTTAGTTGTATAACTATAATCTGTAAATTTAACTGAAGTTTCTCCTTTACTTGTAGTGTATAATAAATGAGAGTTTGGTGTGAGGATTTTTGGTTTATTAAATTTATTTAGATTTCATTCTAAACCTGCATATACTTCTAGGTCTATTTTTATTGATTTTATTAAACTTATGCCTTTATTTTCCATTATTTCAACTACATCATTTACTTTTAGTTTAAATTTAGTATTACTACTTAAAGTTAATTTTTCGATAAATCCTATGCATATTAATAAATTATTACCACTATTCATTTCTTCATACCCTTTAATTTGGATTCCTATTTTAATATTTTTTCCAAATTCTTTCAAGTTCATTAAAAAATCTAGACTTATATAGAATATTCCCCCATTATTTGTCATATCTACTTCAGTTAATCCTATTATTGATTTTTTAATGTCTGACCATCTATCATCATATATTGTTATTAACACTTTGGATCCTAGATTTTTTCTAGTTAGACCTTTTATTCCTATAACAATTAAACTCATATGCATTAGTATCATTTTATTATTTTTTATATGTCTTAAAGAGTTAGCATTTACTAAATCTAGTATTTTAAAATCTTTTCCTATAGCTGATATTTGTTCTTCTCTATAATGTCTATATAGCTGATTATCTGTAGAAAAGTATCCTGCATTATATAATGTTTTCGAATTTAATAATTTTAATTGATGTTGTTGAAAAATTTGCAAATCTCTATCTACATCTATTATTTCATTTAGTTCTTGGTTCTGCTCCATATTTGGTTGTCTTCTACATATTCTGGATAATATATTATTATTTTCTATTTTATTCTCAGAAAAATTTATTCTTTGTCTTTCTTCTCCTTGTCTTTCGTTGTTTTCGATGGTTCTCCGTCTATTTGATAGAAAGTCCATTTTTGTGGTTCTCTTATTATGTTTTTTCTTTCTTGTTTAGGAGTTAATTCAGTTCTTTTTAACTGATTAATAAGTTCTTCTATTTCAAGGTGGCTTTTTGGTGGTTCTTGAGCTTCTTTATTTTTTACTAAGATGTCTATTTTTTTATGTAATTCGGGTAGTTCTGGTTCTTGAAGTGGTTTTTGAGCTTCTTTGCCTTTTATTAAACTGTCTAATTTAGCATGTAAGTCTAATAATAATGCTATTATAGTATTATTTTATTTTAGAATTATTTTTTTCGACTTACCTATTGGGAGGTGTACAGAAAGACCTTCTGGTTCGTTATGGAATGCTTTTACTGCGTCTAAGGCTTTTTTATAATTTATATCTCCTATATTCATGAGAGTGAAATTTCTTCTAATCTTTTTGTTATTACTTGTAAATCTTTGATTTCTGTCATTATAATTTCTATTTGTTCTATTAGTTTAGATATTAGTTGAGTAGTTTTTACTTCTAATTCTTTAGGTTTTTCTATTATGGTTTTTACTAGCTTTTCAATTTCTAATTTTGTAGGTATCTTTTCTAAATTGAATTTGTGATTTAAATACTGAATTTTTCTGTCTATTTCTATTTCTATTTCTTGTGACTTTAAATAATCTAAATTTTGTTCTATCTTATCTAATATCTTTTTATGTTTATTTTGAGTAGCTTCTATTTCTTCTAAAATTCTTATTATACTATTAGCTTTTTCTTGAATTTTTTCGCTTGAATTTATTATAAAGTCTATTATTGTGTTATACTGTTTATCTTCTGAATGTAAAATATGTTCACCCTGATTGAAATTACACCTTATAGTGGTGCTATCTTTAAACACTCTATATTTCTTTTCAGGTTGAAATCTAAGATCTAAATATTCAAGGCGTTTTAAAGAAGCTATTCTGTTATCCTAAGTGATTCAAATTAAGGTACTTTTTACTTAGCTTTGTTTGATATTTCAATCTACTATTAGTATAAGTTATATTTAATTCTACTTCTTGTATATTTTCTATTAGCCTGGATTGTTCATTAATTAATGCTTTTTTATAATATTTAGAGGTTATAGTAATTATTTCGTCTGTTTCTTTAAAGTTTAGAATATCTATTTCTAGGTTTCTTATTTCTTTATTTAACAAATCTAGTCTTTCTTTAAATTGTTTCAAAATTTTTACAAGTTGATGTTTATAAGTAAATTATCTATAATATTGTCGTTGAATTTCTCTAATATATTCAATTTATCTTATAGGCATTTATTATCCTAACGATATTTTATCTGCTTGTTGTTTATATAAATTTGTTCTCCAGAAACAGTTCTCTAATCTTGCTTTATTAAATTTTAAATCTTCTTCAAAGTGTGTTAATAATGTTTTATAATATTTTATATCTAATTCGTCTATATATATATATATATATATATATATATATATAAATACGAAGAAGTAAATATACCAAGAAGGGGATCCAACATTTACTTTATACATAAAAAATAATTTTAATCATATATAAATAATAATAATTTTCAATTAAAGGGGACTCCTTAACCCTACTTGGCTCCACTTCTACCCAATCATTGATCTGCCCATTCATTAGTCCAACTCATCTCAATCCATCAATAATTGAGTTGATATGTAGCTCAATTGAACCATGAAAATTTATCAAAAGATTTTTTTTTAATTTAATATGTTACATACAATTATAATACTAATAAAAATAAAAAGGGAATAATTTTGTGATAAAAATTTTCAACCCAACAAACTTTTGCATCGGTCAACAATCTGGGGCGGAGCTAGTATACAACGAGAGATTATCTTAATTCTCTTTGGCAGAAAATTATACTATACTTATATATAATTAAAATAATTTTTTATATATATAGTAAATGTTGAACCCTCTTGACTATCTTATGTGTGCACTTTTAAATTCCTCAATAAAACAACCACTCATTTATTAACTTAACTCATTTTAATCCATTCAAATTCAGTCCGACCCCGAAAACCCAAGTATAATCACTCAAACTGCAATAACCATTAGCTTCCAAGCATATATTTTCAAACGTATAATATATTCATTAACAAGAAAATAAAGATTAAACTCATTGAATTTAAAGTTCTCTCTGACTAACCTGTGCCATAAGTGTTGAAGCTTTGATCAATAACATTGCCGTTTGGCGCGTAAGTAGAAAATATGTCATCATGGCCAGCACCACCACGGCTATATTGACGAAAAGAATTCGTAGGAAGATTATCATTCTCAGCATATTTCTTGAAACTATCAAAGCCACCAGGCAATTTGATGCCATAGTTGGTAAAATTCTTGCTCATGTAAGAAGAAAATTGAACATCTTGGCCATGTTTCTCTAGACTTGATGAAATATCAGGGAAACAAAAAAGATTTGCTAAGATACAAAATGATTGAATTTGTTTTGACAGTGATTCTTGATCCCCTGCTAGCTTTGAGTATTTTGCAAATTGTGCGGCATTTAGTGGTGATGCTTTGTTTAAGAGAAACCATGGTTTGGGTAATTGGTTTGAAATTTGTTTG
Organism: Capsicum pubescens; assembly: GCA_030864215.1. Classification (NCBI taxonomy): domain Eukaryota; kingdom Viridiplantae; phylum Streptophyta; class Magnoliopsida; order Solanales; family Solanaceae; genus Capsicum; species Capsicum pubescens. The sequence goes on along the minus strand of CM061548.1, from coordinate 330,819,799 downwards.
TTCCAATAACGAATTGAATATGCTTTTGGTGTAAAAAGGTTTACAGAATTGTCTCTCTTTCCGGCAACAATCACCTAAATGACATGAGTCACATGGCATAAAACACATATATTAGCAAAGTGTTAAGATTATACTAATTTCTAAGGGTTGATTTCGAGGATCATCAGTCACCCTTCTTTGTTTTTAATTTTTTTCGACTAACAAGGTAGCTTTTTGAAATAATTAACTACTACTATTACTTTATTTGTGTGTTTTTATTTGTTCAGTATTGATTCGATGCGTCAATAGAGAGTAATAAGCAAAATAATAATTTTACTATATCATCATTTGAATATAAAAAATTTAATGATTTGAAAAATGAATGTAATTGATAACACGAGTAAATTACAAACTAAATGATAAATTATTTTTTAATTTTCTAATTCGACAACTAAAAGTGAGGATGTATTTCTAATATGATGGACAAGTAAATGGATGGAGATACTCCCTCCATTTCATATTAATTGATTCCTATAGATTTAGCATATATTCATTAAAAAAATATTAATTAGGAGATTTATTTTATCAAATTAATCTTATTAATTATACTTTGAAAATATAAATTTGAGTAAATATACTTTGTTTAGTCATTTAATGTTAAAGATAGTATTGAAAGAATATGATAAAATTCTCTTGATTTTATGAAAGGGACAACAAAATTGAAATAAATATTTTAAAAAAAAGATTAACTAAAACAAAACAAGGAAATAGCAATTAAGTGAGTATTTGAGAGATCAACTCTAATTTATAAAGAAATGAATGTAATTTTGGAAAGTGAAAAGACAAAAGTTTGAATTAATTAAATGGCAACTTACCCTGAAAAGGAGGAAAAAGCATACAAGCAGAGTGTTTGTATGCATTTCTTCATGAAAGCCTTTTTTGTTTTTTATATAAAAAAATGTTGGGTTTGTGGGATTTTGATTTCTCGGTGGAAGTATATAGTGCTGGCAAATAGTAGTAGTCTAGTAGATGTGATAATACGATAAATGATAATGGAGGTACTGATGGAAATTGGCATTGTCTGCGATACAGCTAATACAATGCTCTACTTATTAGGAGTTTGGAATCCGTGAAACTAAAAAAAAATATTAAAATATGTCATGTATTTAAAATATTATCATAATATGCTTAACTTTTTTTGTAAAAGAGTTATATATATTATTTTTTAAAAAAAAAAAATTATAAAGAGAGTTAAAATTTTAAAAAAGTACAAAACTCTCTTTTAAGAGAGTTATGCATTTTTTTTAACATAACTCACTTAAAAAGAGAGTTATGTAATAAAAGTTACATAACTCTCTTTTTAAATGAGTTATGCATTTTTTTTTACATAACTTACTTAGAAAGAGAACAAAAAGCATAGCAAAGGCCTTATAAAATAGAACTATCGTCGTCTAGTTTTTTTCATGTGTTCTAAACTTATAAAAGTAAATTAATTTTTGCTTATAGTGAAAATAATATGTAACTCAGTACGTAATTTAATAAGAGTAGAATTCTGAAATAATCATAAATTTTAAATTATTTCAGAATTTTGACTTCAATTTTAGTCATTTATAAATTTGTTAATGCAAATCACATTTAAATAAATTTGCTTATAAAAGTAAGGCCTTATAAAATAGAACTAGAGTTTCAGCCCTATATTATTCTGATTCATTTCTAGAAAAAAAAGAAAAAAAAAAAGAGGAAAGAAACGAACCATAATGAAAAAGAAGGGCAGATTATTATATGTGGGATCAATAATGTGCTTATATTAATTATGAGAAATAATTGAACTATCGTCATCTAATTTTTTTCATGTGTCGTCTAGTTTTTTTCATGTGTTGTAAACTTATAAAAGAGAGTTATGCATTTTTTTTTCTTTTTAAGGGAGTTATGCATTTTTTTTTACATAACTCACTTAAAAAGAGAGTTATATAATAGAAGTTACATAACTCTCTTTTTAAATGAGTTATGCATTTTTTTTACATAACTCACTTAGAAAGAGAACAAAAAGCATAGCAAAAGCCTTATAAAATAGAACTATCGTCGTCTAAATTTTTTCATGTGTTGTAAACTTATAAAAGTAAATTGGTCTTTGCTTATAGTGAAAATAATATGTAACTCAGTACGTAATTTAATAAGAGTAAAATTCTGAAATAATCATAAATTTTAAATTATTTCAGAATTTTGACTTCAATTTTAGTCATTTATAAATTTGTTAATGCAAATCACATTTAAATAAAATATCATATATACAGTAGTATATAAAAAATAGAAACTTGTATATCATAAAATAGTGTTATTTGGATGGAAGTATTAACTTGAACTTGTAATTTTTTTTACTGCAAAAATTCAGTAGCCTTTTCTCCATGGGTGACGATAAAAAAGTTATAACTTCAACTAGGTATATACAAACTAAATACACGACGGAACATGATACATGATTAATCAAATGACTCTATGAATTTGCATCGATACTTTCACATTTCTATCTCCCTTCCCCCACCCCCGAGAATCTTTAGAATTTTCAATGCTTAACTTTCAATTCGTCTTTAACTATCAAATGAAATATGAATAACACGTCTTCCTCATGATTTGTTGAGTTTCAGCCCTATATTATTCCGATTTATTTCTAGAAAAAAGAAAAGAAAAGAAACGGACCATAATAAAAAAGAAGGGCAGGTTATTATATGTGGGATCAATAATGTGCTTATATTAATTATGAGAAATAATTGAACTATCGTCGTCTAGTTTTTTTCATGTGTCATCTAGTTTTTTTCATGTGTAGTAAACTTATAAAAGAGAGCTATGCACTTTTTTCTCTTTTTAAGTGAGTTATGTAAAAAAAAATGCATAACTCACTTAAAAAGAGAGTTATGTAAAGAAAAATGCATAACTCCCTTAAAAAGAGAGTTATGTATTTTTCTAAAATTTTAACTTCGTTTCATGAACTTCCGTTAAGCATATTATGGTAACATTTTAAATACATGACATATTTTGATACTTTTTTTAGTTTCATGGCATATTTTAGTTCCGGACTCACTTATTAGGGAATAATTGGCAAAGAAGGCACCTTTCAAAATTAATTTGTCAAATACCCACTTAATTTTTTATTTTATTTTTTTGGAAAAAGCTCAAAAATATCCCTGAACTATCTGAAATAGCTCAAAAATACCCCTCGTTAGATTTTTGGCTCAAAATACCCCCGTTAAATATTTGGCTCAAAAATACCCCTCGCTCTAACGAAATTCAAAAAAGGATAAAAAAAATACCCCTGAACTATCTGAAATGGATCAAAAATGCCCCTCGTTAGTTTTTTGTCTCAAAAATACCCCTCTGTTAAATATTTGGCTAAAAAATACCCCTCCCCTTAACGAAATTCCACCAAGCATGTCACCTAGATAAAATAAAAAGAGAGAATACTCACAAAAATACCTGATGTTTGATCAGATTTTCAGTTGAGCATACTGAACTTTACGGGGGTCCTATTACCCCCTAGACCTTTTTTTTTTTAATTTTAATGGCATATATCAGTCCATTTTGACAAGGGCGTGTAATCATGCCTCTTGAGCGTGTGAGAGTGATTAAAAACGTTAAAAACTTTTTTTTTGGTCAAATAACCCCTCAATTTGCTGACTTTTAAATATTTTTTATTTTTTATTTATTTTTCATTCTTTCTCTTCTCTTTCTTTCTTCTTTCTTTCTTTCTTCTCTTCAATGGAGTTAAATTGGTGCTCCATTGTTGAATTGAAAATAATTTCATCGCACATACACACACACCAAATAAGTTATCTTCAACACACTCAATTCAATTACATCAATTTTATCCAATTTCAACACACACACCAAATGGGTATTCTCCAATTCCATCAAATTAGACTGATTGTTAATATTGACGAGGCACTTCAGGTTTACCACGAGGTACATTACCAAGCAGCGCCGAACATCATCAATATATTCCTTCGGACACTCTATCATTGTCTTTACATTAAAGTTTGTTATTATATGTACAATAATGTTTTACACATACATACTGATTAGCCAAGAACATCTTTGTTATTCCTGTTTTTATCAAGAACACACCCTTGTGTATCTTTCGATTTTGTTCTTTTTGTCCATTCTCATCTCAATATAATCTAATGTAGTATCATCAGGTCATTTGGTGTGTGCGGTGAAATTAGGACCCTCTGTTTGCTATTTGAATAAAATTATTGAAGAGAATTTTCGATTTGAATTTTAAATTTAGGAAAAAAAATTCTTAATGAACTAAATAAAAGTAAAATTTCAAGAATGAAGAATTAAGAATTTGGTGAAAAAATGATGAAAATTTGTATTGTAGTATTACCAATGTTGTTTGTAGGAGTAATATGACTGTAATGGTGAAAATAATCAAAATGGAGAAGAAGGCGGTGCGTGTATCACACCTCCGACAGTCAAATCTGGGTATAGAGTTTCAGGGGGGTAATAATTTCGTTTTAAAAAAGTCTAGGGGGTAATAGGACCCCCGCAAAGTTCAGTATGCTTCACTGGAAATTTGGTTAAAGTTCAGGTATTTTTGTGGGTATTATCCCCAAAAAATAAATCACGTGGTTGCGCCACATTACCACTCACATGTAAAATGTTATATTTTTTTAATTATATGACATTCCTTTCTTTTTTATTTTTATTTTTATTTTTATTTTTTTGCAAAGCAGTTTTATTGATTTGGAAAAAAATATGATCAGTAAAATTAAAAATTTCTAAAAATATTTAAATAAAATAAATCAGTGTTTTTACTGGATTTAGTTTAACGTTTTTGAAATTTCTCAACATTGGAAATGTACTAAATAAATTTTGTTAAAGGAGTACAAATTATTCAATTTTTTCATTATATGATAAACTTTTCACTTAAATTATTAAAGAAAATTATCTCCATGTTTTTCTAATGATTAAAATATATTAAATGTCATTTACTTTTCTGAAAGTGAAATTTTCAAAAATTCTAAGAATACTTGATGATTAAACATAAAATTAGAAAAACTATCAACATTCATTGAGTTCAGAAAAAATAAATCAACATCACTGAATATAATCTTTTTATTTAACTCTTTCATCAAGAAGAAAGGAATGTCATATAATTAAAAAATACTAATATTTTAAATATGGATGGTAATGTGGCATAGTCACGTGGTTTTGTTTTACTGAAAAGGCTCAAAAATACCTTGATGTATTATTCGTTGTAGTACTTCCTAACGAAATTCAAAATCTAATCATACGTACGGAATGAATAATAGTAGAAAGAAATTATTTCACTTCACCAGAAAAAGTTAGCCAACTTATTATATCGACCTCTAAAATTTCTTGAACATAAAAGTTTAACACATGAAGCAGCAGCGCAATAGCATAGTGAGTAAATTATAAATACATTGTAGATTGTAACTATAGTTTTAATATTACCACTGAAGTGGTTATAACAAAACATAGAACAAACGTTGAGATGAGAATTGTTAGTTAAAGGCTCTAACTATGAATAAGGACTAGGGAAGAAATATATCATATAAATGCACGACTTCACCTCATAAGTCACAACTATACAAAACAGGTGGTTTCTATGATTAGGAGTTCGAACCATATGACCTCCTGATCACATGGCCACAACTTCACTATTGCACCAGGGATTCCCTAAAATACAAGATCGACCTAATCCCATTAGGATCATCAAAGTCAAAATATTTTTGAGCCTTTTTCGTAAAAAAAAATCACGTGACTATGCCACATTACCATCCATATGTAAAATTTTAGTATTTTTTAATTATATGACATTCCTTTCTTCTTGATGAAAGAGTTAAATAAAAAGATTATATTCAGTGCTGTTGATTTATTTTTTCTGAACTCAATGAATGTTGATAGTTTTTCTAATTTTATGTTTAATCATCAAGTATTCTTAGAATTTTTGAAAATTTCACTTTCAGAAAAGTAAATGACATTTAATATATTTTAATCATTAGAAAAATATGGATATAATTTTCTTTAATAATCTAAGTGAAAAGTTTATCATATAATGAAAAAATTGAATAATTTGTACTCCTTTAACAAAATTTATTTTGTACCTTTCCAATGTCGAGAAATTCCAAAAACGTTAAACTAAATCCAATAAAAACACTAATTTATTATATTTAAATATTTTTAGAAATTTTTAATTTTACTGATCATATTTTTTTCTAGATCAATAAAACTTCTTTTCAAAAAAATAAAAATAAAAATAAAAATAAAGCAGAAAGGAATGTCATATAATTAAAAAATATAACATTTTACATGTGGATGGTAATGTGGCATAGCCACGTATTTTTTTTATCTAGGTGGCATGTTTGGTGGAATTTCGTTAAGGGAAGGGGTATTTTTGAGCCAAATATTTAACAGAGTGGTATTTTTGAGCCAAAAAACTAACGAGGGGTATTTTTGACCCATTTCAGATAGTTCAGGGGTATTTTTGATCCTTTACGAATTTCGTTAGAGGGAGGGGTATTTTTGAACTAAATATTTAACAAAGGGATATTTTTTAGCCAAAAATCTAACGAGGGATATTTTTTAGCTATTTCAGATAGTTCAGGGGTATTTTTTAGCCTTTTCTGTATATGTTTTAGGTTTAGGGTGTAAAAAATGGGAAAAATGGAAAAAGTGGGATCCACACATGGGCAAAGGGACCAATTCATTATTTTTACAACTTTACAAATTTAATATAATACACCTAACACCCTCCACTTATTCCAATATAAAAAAAAAAACTCTCTCCCCTCTTCAATTTCCTACTCCCGCTTTTGAAACTACTTCTCCCAAAAATGTCATTTTCATTTCGTCTTCTTCTCCAACTGCTAAGGGGTCGTTGTTGTTTCGCAAGGTTAGTTAAAATCAAGTTTCGATCATTTCTAGATCCATTTAAATGGTTTTTTTGCTAATCGATTCGTAGTGATGTAGGAAATTTATATTTTTTTGAATTTGGTTTTTTGGTTTAGTCGTGGGTTTTTTAGCAACGAAGTATTGAATGGTGGGATAATTATTATTTGAAGAGTTATTTTGGCATTTTGATCTGAACAGTGACCTGTTTCTGTTCGTAGACCCGCGGTCTATCCGTAGACCTGTGGTCTCTGAAATGAGAATGTCCTAGATTAAAATTAATTTTCAGACGTTCTTTTAAAACATGATTGTTGAAATAGTGAAAATTGAAATATTAATAGCTAATTAGTTTGATTAGATGCACTAATTTGATTTTTAGCAATTGTTGTGTTTTGTTATTGCATGTTGGATTTTGGTTCAGTTATTGTATGTTTGTGTAGTGAACTGTTTAATGGTGGGGTGTTTGTTAATTTTTTTTTTTTGGGGGGGGGGGGTTATTTGAGTATTGAGTTATTTCTGTTGATAGACTTGTGCTCTATGAACTGAAAATAGGAGATTTGTTCTTCAGGTGTAGATTGTGTTGAAAATGGGTAAAAAATACATCATTCCTAAATGCAAAGCCAGTACTGCTTCTGATTCTACTGGTAGAAGTAGAAAAAGAAAAGCTAAGGCAGTTGGAAATGTCTCAAAAAGGAAGAAAATTAAAGAGTTGGTGTCCGAATCAGATTCAGAGTTAAATGAGATAAGCGACTACGTCGGGTCTAGTGAAGATGTTGCCAAGCGGAGTGTCAGTGGGGACAGTGAAGAGAGCGAGGGAAGTAGGAGAAATAGTGATGATGGGGATAATGATCCCTTGTCCGTGCCATATCTTTTAAGGTGCATTTTCGTGGAGCGGTATGACCTTTGAACGATAATTGACAAGGTCAGATCTTTCCCGACAAAGATATTGGTCAAATCAAGAATGACTGCTTATCGAGAATTTAAGCAAGTTCTTGTCGACCAAGAATTGAAGAAAAGATTCAAGCAGTCCTATTTTGAACACCTGAGAAACCTATCGGAACATCTCAAGTTCAATGGGCAGTTGGTCCATTATTTGCTGTTGCGACGCATCAAGAACGATAAGATGCATCATGAGATGTGGTTCTGTGTTAACAACAAGCCTACCTGTTGTGGCTTGAAAGAGTTTTTTTTTATCACGGGGCTGAACTGCTCATCATACCCCAGTGAATAAAAAATGAAGAAGGTGTTAGCAAAAGGGGACAATTTTTGTTTTAAGGTGACAAAAAACAAAAACATCACGGCGGCCAACTTGTTACACCTGATCAGGGGGAATAAGATGAACGAGGACCAGAAGTTCAAGTGTTGTCTATTGTGGTTCTTGCACACTATGTTGCTTGCAAAAGATTCGACGAAGGTTGTCGACATAAAACTAATTCGAATGGTCGATTCTTTGAGTTTCTTCGAGAAGTATCCGTGGGGAAAGAGACATTTCAAATGACCATGGACTATCTGAAGAAGAAAAGTGACCTGAAGAAGTAGAAGGAAGTATTTTATGAGAAATAGAAGGCATCCCATGCTCTATTCGGATTTTCCTGGGCATTATGGTATCTACTATAAACCCTTTAGTGAGTTTATCGTAGATTCTCATTTTATTTATACTCTGTCATAGAATCTGAGTTATTTTTTTCACTGTTGTACTGCTTACAGATTTGGATCTATGAGGCCTTTCCTTATCTTGGAGAATTTGCTGGAAAATCAATAGATGAGCCTTTTCCCATTCCCCGCATCCTCAGATGGCACACTGCAAAAAGTGATAAGATAATCAAACGCGACCCATTCAAGTATAAAGGAAAAGTTACCGAGGTATGAACTTATTTTCTATTATGCAATAATACTACCGTTGTATCGAATGTTATGTAATTATTAATTGATATTTTGTAGAACGTGCACCCATACATCATCCTTACTATTCGCGAGATGAAGATGGATTACATGATTACGTTTGAGCCATATACGGACGAGGTAAAGAATAACGTCTTCGATGGCTTGAAGAAAGAGGTAGATGGGGTGACTGTCCTTACTTCAAATGAGGACAGTGATGATGATGGGGATTTGGGTGGTAACCCCATTGTAGTACGCATTGGTGATGATGATTCTTCGAGCACATCCAAAGATGCAGTGAGAACCTCATCCCCTGGGGATCTTTATAAGAGTGTTTCTGCGCTCGAGGAAGTAGTGTTGGATATTGTTTCCTATATCAGAGAGAAAAGAATAAAGAAAAAGGAAAAGGATGAGCGACAACACGAATAAGGTAACTTCATTCAATAATTGATGTTGTTAATGAATTTTCAGCTTTAACTATCAGTAACACTTTGTAATATGATGATATAGTGCATGTGGACCTTCATGAATCGGAGAGGAATAAAGAAGGAGAAAAAAAACAAAATGGATGAGTTTGCCTCTGTTGTGGCAGAAGAGGAAAAAAAGAAAAGAAGGATGAAAAAAAATGGAAGAAGATAAGAGCCAAGAAGAAAGTGGAAAAATAGTTGTTGTAGAAACAGAAGAAGAAGCGGCAACAGATGAACAAGAAGGCGGGGAAAAAGAAAAAACTGATGTAGAAGAAGTTGACAAAGCTGACAAAGAAGAAGTTGAGAAAGAAGCAGCAGGTGAACGAAAAGAAGAAGCTGAGGAAGAAACAGTTGCTTCAGCTGAATAAAGAGAAGAAGGTGTGAAAGAAAAGGAAACTGAAAAAGCACCAGTTGCTGTAGATGCTGAAAAAGAGGGAAAAAAGGTGAGAATGAAGAAGCCGTTGCTGCTGTTGAGAAAAAAAGAGCTGAAGCTGACCAAAAAGATATGGTCATGGACATTGTTGATGAAATTAACAGTAACACTTGTGTTGATGAGGAACTTAGGGAAAAAGACATTTGAATCCTAAGTCGTTTAATGTGTTGTTGAATGATGAGTTGTTAGGATATGATTTTTTTTTATTTCACAAATATGAAGGTTGAAGGATCTGGTGGTAGGATATGATAATTATTTTTTTATTTTATGAAACTTGTTATGATTCTGCACTGAATCTGTTTCTATCAAACTGATTTGTGGCATGGAATTTGAATATGCAGGGTGTGTTCATAGTTGATACAGTGTATGCTTGATATCACAGAATGCATACTTAATATTTTATATATCGTATGCATAGTCTATCATTACCCTGTTGATCGAATTTAAGTTGACGTGTTATTTAATCGACTACGATTCTATCAAAAATAGTATTAACATTACAGAAAAATAGAACTATTATTATTTGTTCAATATCACTACATCCATGTTACACTTTTCCAAAAAACGAATACTAGCATTATAGCACATAACATCATTTTTAGAACATTCTCCCTTTCTTCGGCCAAAATTAATTTTTATTTTAGTTGATCCCTCTCTATTTGGGTGTCATGTAGCAATAGTGTAAATTGATCCCTCTATTCTTCAGCATCTTTGAACAAAGTCATGAGAAAATTTTTATTTTCTTCGCATTGTTGAAGCCTTTGTAGTAGATTAAATTTTGTCAAGCCTTGAAAATTTGATGTCTCGAGTCCCGGATTCAACGTTGATGAACTGGTTGGAGGTGATAGCTCATCAAGCCATTTAAAAAACGAGCATGCGTCATTATCCTAGGAAAAAAATAATAATTACATAACGATTAACTTAACTTTAAAAAAAAAAACACCTCACCTTTCCAATTGCACAATTATAAATTTGCGACCTGGATTTGAATCCGTGTGTGACGTCCTCAAGACAGCCGCATTTCCACAATGACAAATTAAAGTATTTTTAGAATTGGATGTTTGAGATGCTTGCGACATTGTAGAATTTTAAAAAACAAAACAAAGTGACTGAAATAAAATAATGAGGGATGGACACCTTAAATATGAAGTAAAAACAAAGTGTTAACACTGATGGCTTACAAAAGTAGCCGTTTATTACCATTGGAAAAGTAATTTTTCTTTTTTGAACCGGTGGTGACACTTAATAGACCACCGTAGATAATGACCTATGTCAGCCATCGATTAGTCTGGTCTACCGTAGACTTACACCTTTAGTAGTGTATCGATTGATATCCTGATTATGCGTAGACTACGGTGATCTATGTACACTTCTATAGACCATCACTTGGATGTAGTTAATAAATAAATAAATAAATTAAAAATAATTTAAATAGATAATCACATGTTTTGGGTCTGGTGGAAGAAAATAATTAAATTAAAAATGATTTAAATAGATAATCACATAATTTAAATAGATAATCTTGAACTGTTGGTGACACTTATAGACTCCCATCGATGTTGACCCATGTCAAATTCATGTAAAAAATATACTTGTGCTTTGAGGGTCCATCGATTAGTCTGGTCTACCGTAGACTTACTTCTTTAGTAGTGCATCGATTGATATCATGATTATGCAAAGACCACGGTGATCTATGTACACTGTTATAGACCATCACTTGGATGTAGTTAAAAAATAAATAAATAAATTAAAAATAAATGTAGTGTGGATTTCTACACATGTGAAGGAGTGTAAACAAGTCACATAATCATATTAGAGCTTAAACAAATTAGGGGGGTGAATTAAGGAGTGTGTGGAGGGTAGTGATTGAATGTTCAATATCGTAAGAGTAATGTTTGTCAAAGCACAAGTATGTTTTGAGGATATGTATTGTATTTGATGACTACACATTCCACATACTCCTTCCATCACCACCCCTAAATCAAAAGAGTGTGTGGAATTGATAGTGGTAGAACAATCATCTTCCTCAATACATACTTGTGCTTTGACAAATATTACTCTTAGGATATTGAATATTCAACCACTACTCATCCACACACTCCTTAATTCACCCCCCCCCCCCCTAATTTGTTTAAGCTCTAATATGATTATATGACTTGTTTACACTCTTTCACATGTGTAGAAATCCACACTATATTTATTTTTAATTTATTTATTTATTTTTTTAACTACATCCAAGTGATGGTCTATAACAGTGCACATAGATCACCGTGGTCTACGCATAATCATGATATCAATCGATGCACTACTAAAGGTGTAAGTCTGCGGTAGACCAGACTAATCGATGGGTGACATAGGTCATGATCTACGACGGGCTATTAAGTGTAACCACCACTCCAAGATTATCTATTTAAATCTTTTTTAATTAAATTACTTTCTTCCACCAGCCCCAAAATATGTGATTATCTATTTAAATTATTTTTAATTTAATTATTTTCTTCCTCCAGCCCCAAAACATGTGATTATCCATTTAAATCATCTTATATTTAATTATTTTCTTTCACCAGCCTCAAAACATGTGATTATCTATTTAAATTTATTTTTAATTTAATTATTTTCTTCCACATGTCAAAAAACGTGTGATTATCTATTTAAATCATTTTTAATTTAATTATTTTCTTCCACCAGCCACAAAATACGTGATAATCTGTTTAAATCTTTTTTAATTAAATTATTTTTTAATAATATGTTATTATTTATTTTAATTTAACCGATGACCCATCGATTCACATAGTTTACGATCGACTAATATGTACAGTCGAGGAAATACTGAGTATACAATCGACGATAGACTATATATTACTTTTTACTCTTAAGAAAATTAGTCAAGCTACAGTACTGTAAATTGAACAAGACATACATATTTGATTCGAGTTTTTGTCTGTACAGAAGAATAACCGTCATATACAAAAAAACAAGGGATCAGAGCAAAGATGGTAAACATAATGTTAAAACAAACTAAAACATACTCATATTAAACTTGCTCATTGCATTACAAAATAATATTTACAACAAAAAAAGGAAAATAGAAGAAGCTTTTTTCTAAAAAAATCTTACAAAGAAAGCTTCTTAAGCAATAAACCAAAAAAAACTTTAAAACATAATCTAAAATTAAAAAGTAAACAAAATTATGGGGATGGTGGGGGGTGATGTAGTTATTGCCGTGCATTCCAAAACGCTCCAGAATTGCTCGGAGAAAACAAACAATTCGTCAGAGCTCACGCTCCAAGTACTGCTGATCTTCTCCCAGGCTGTAGAAAAGATGATAAAATTAATTTCGAAGAAGCAGCAGATCATAGTGACGAGGGGGGACTCGTCTGATTGGGCGAAAGGGAATTCTGCGACCAGGCATGATTTCAGTTTTTGGTGAAGAAGAAGAAGAAGAGGGTTTATGATATTTTTGGTTTAGGGACAAGTGAAGGGTTACATAGAAAGAGGGACTATACTTATAGACCTATAGATGACGTTCGTTCATATATCCACTCAATGGTAGGTCGACGTGTGTGAGAAGAGAAAATACTTGGTTTGCGAATACCAATGGTTTTTCTCGTGAACAGACATTTTGTGCAGCTTTTTATTAAATGGTAACGGGAAACAAGGGAAACAATAATTCATTGCATCGATTGGAGAGATAAGGCGGGAAAATGACCAACATAGCGTGTTCGATGAGCAATAATATAATCAATACATAATATTTTGTAGACCTTCTGACACATACACCATACACTTTACGTAGTCTATCGTAGACAACACTTTAAGTCGATTACAACTGAACGTTAAAATCTACAGAAATGCACATTTAGCCACCAAAATAGTAGCTTTACAACTGAAGCTAAAAAAAAGCCTATTTATGATTTGATGGCCATTCTACACGTGGTTCTTTTGCGCTCGGATTTCTTGCATATTGAACACCTATTTCTCCTTTTGGACTTGAATGTCTCACCGACGCCCTTAGTGCATTTGAAGTTCTTCCTTTCGAGTTTGGGATCGTAGGGGGTGGAGAAATTTAAGTGTCTAGCGATTCCTGTAGCACAGTCCATTTGGCCTCTGGAGGGTAACATTAATTGCTTCCGAGTATGCGAGGGGGTAACTTTCAGCTTTATAAATTGGCTAAGAGTAGTCGTAGATGGAATTACCATAACCTTTGCCATCGTCATACTTTGCTCGCAAAGCTGCTATCGCATGTTCGCACGATATTTTCACCAAGTTAAATTTTCGATAAGAATAACTCTTCTCCAAGAGATTGACCTTGGCAGTAAAGCCGTTGTCGAACACCGTGTACTTGTTGAGAACCCCATTTGGATTACTTATATCTAAGAAATTTCTCGCACTCTTATTATCCCTTAGGATCCTTTCCACATAAAACACAAATTTTTTCTCTTTACTATCGACAAAGGCATGCCGCTCCTTAAACTTTTCACCAAATTTTCTAGCAATTGAACTAAATAGGTACGACATGGGGTACTCCCATTTATCCATCAAAATCGAGTTGAGTGACTCGGCGATGTTTGTGGTCATCACGTCGTACCTATTTCTCAAAAAGTGTGCTTTACTCTATTTTTCAAACCCAAGCACATTTTCAAGGACATGTGCTGCCTTGGGGAAATTACTCTTTAATTCCACAAAATTATCACTAAACTCATCAAAGGAGTAAGCCTTTGCCGCGACGTAGAATAGATAAAGATGTTCTCCGCAGTGTTGATTTACACGAAGATTTTCAGCGAGGTGCCTCATGCAAAGTTTGTGATGTGCACGACTGTATACACGTGAGAAGGCATTGGCGATGCTAATGTGCCTATCGGAGATGACACATAGATTAGGCACATAGATCTGGTTCATCTTCTATGATAGACTTCAGTTTCTGGAAGAAGAAGGTCCAAGAAGCATCGTTCTCTTTATCGATCACACAAAAGGCAATTGGAAAGATATGCTTTTCAGTGCCCTATGTAACGGCACTCAACATAACGCTCCCGTACTTTCCATACAAATGTGTGCCATCGACGGCAATTACCTTTCTCATGTGGGTATATCCCCGTATGCAAGCTCCAAATGCTAAGAAGTAGTAAACGAATGATCCATCCATCCGATTTACCATGATAGAGTAAGAAGACCTGGGATTTAATAACTCCACCATGTGGGAAAAAGTCAAGCATATTCGTGCTCCGGTGTCCCGCGAATGATGTTCTTCACAATTACATTTTCTTTCCAACACATCCAATAGCTTGCATTGCAACGTAACTCCTTAAACACAATCCTTTGAATTTATCTTATACTTGGACCCTTACCATCCCAAAAATAATTTTCGCAAACTAAAGCAATTAATTCGGGTTAGTCTTTCTTGTGCCTATGGGTGACGTGTTCAACACCGCACATGTGCAATCCGACATACTTATATATGCAAAATCTGTCTGAGGGGTCGTACTTTTTTACCTTCAATAACCAGCCATAACCAAGAGATAGGCATTTCTACTTAATCAATTTCGTGCAGCTCTTCTCCATATAATAATCAAAAGACTGCCTAGCCGCTGCTGCATCTAGTAGCATTTTCAGCTCTTTCTTATCAGAGAATGTTTGACCACAACATAAATTAGTTTCGTCGGTGAAGAAGTATCTTGGTTGTGATCCTGCTTCACGATCTTCTTCATCATCTTGCGAGTCTGATGAAAAGTCTTCCATATGCATAGAATCATCTTCCATATTAATTGGATGATCACTATCGTTCTCATAATCATTCAAATCATCATCGATCAAATCATCGTCAACTGTCGGGTGCTGTGGTGAGGGTGCTGATGAATTCAGCGGTCTTTCAAAGGACTTCTCAACCACATTTATCCTCAAAATAGGCCTAAAGCCATCTGCATCAGCATCCATTATGTACGTCAGCACACGTACATCGCTATTTTTTATTGTAGAATTTACCTTTTCCCTTGAATGCATTAGATAACTAATCACCACGTCACTCGGCGCGCAATTTAGATCTCCGCTCTGCATTACGCTTGCAACAAATTCATCGTACGAACTGTTACGACTAACAAGAATAGAAATTATCACCTTGGTAAATGATCTCCATTTCCAACATTTGGGAGTCTCCACCCATTCTCCCATGAAATCACCAAAAACCAGAATAAATTCTGCAATAGACATCTTAGAATTAAGCTTTGGTCGATGGTAGATTATGCTTAGGGTCTATGTCGGGATGTATCCACAGTCGATAACTGACAATGACGAGTCGATGGCTGAGCAGATATCCATACAAAAACTTAAAATTACAAATATTGCTTCTAATCTATGATTGTTGGGTTTATGGAATAGAGAAATGAACTTGCACTTTCTAAAGTGGTTTTGAGTAATGTGAGTGATTTAAAGCTTTTTAACAATGGTGGAAAGTGTGTTTGAGAAGATAGGAAATAAATAGGGTAACAATGGATGCAATGGACAATCTTATGATGTTTGTGGACTGATTTACAGCTGATCGCTAGAAAATAACGTCGGAATCGGAGCTTTTTGGAGGGAAAAATAACCACCTTCTATTTTTAGCTTTTGGATTTTTTTTTAATATTTTTGGAAAACCTAGATATTTTTGTATATATAATGGTGGATGTTGAAGTGTATTATTAGAAACTTGTGGGTGAATTTATTAAGTTGGAAGTATTGGGTTAAAGTGAATTATTATAAAAGTTGGGGCTGAAATTGTTAAGTTGAAAAAATTGGTGGTGAGGTGGAATTATGTGGGTATTTGGCCAATTTTTTAAAACTTTTGAGTATTTGGCAAAATAGTTTTGAAAAAGGGGTGTTTTGGCATACTTGCCCTACTTACTAAGGGGAGTTGGCTAAAAAAGCCACTTCCCAAACCTTTTTTGTCATTTAGACACCAAGTTTTTTTAATTAAAATAATGCACTTTAGTCGGATCACAAAAAGAAAATGCAACCCTAGCACTCAACTTACAAAATATACACTTTAGTCCCTTTCCCATTTCAGCCCTATTTTTTTAAAAACTACACTTTAGTCCATGTCCAAAAATATAAATATTGGATAATTAATTTTTAAAAAAATATCCCAAAGCTTCTCAACCAATCCACTACCAACCACCCAATTTTGGAGCCATTTCCTCAATTTTTCGACCATTTTTCGGTCATTTTTGGCATCCATTGAAAAGTGACATTATCTCCATTGTTTTAAGCCATTTTTGCTTATTTTTAGCTCCAATTTTTCTTTTATTTTCATACAAAAAGCTTAAAAATAAGTCCCACACTTTGAAATTGATTCTTGGCTCAATAGCAACATTCCAACACTCCTTAGGTTATTTGTAAGCTGAAATTCGTTGGATTATTCCGGTGGTCGTTGGAAAAGGGATGATCGTGCATTGTACGGATAGCAGCTAAGAAGAAGAAGACCTCAGTCTATTAAGTCTAGGCGCATAAACCACTATTCATGTCTATTAAATACTATTATCGAGATATATCATGTCTATTATAGATTACGTGGTTATTGGTGGTATATTTTCTGGTGAATGGGAGGAGACTCCTAAATATTGGGTTTGGAAAACCGCATCTAAGGAGACAGAGTCCATTGCCCTTCATCACAATGGTTCATACGTTGATATGGTTAAAAGCGTATTGGAGAGCAGTGAATTAAGTTGTGATCAAAGCGAGATGGTAATTAGTTACTTGATGAACGGGAGGGAGAAAATCCATCCAACATTCATAAGGAATGATAGACACGTGGAATTATACATGCTTTGCGTTGATTCTGATAACTCCAGACCTATATTGCAGGTTAAAATTATTGAAAGGTCCCGGGAAGAAGCTTCCACATCAGCCCCACCCCCACCCCCACCCTCACCCCCACTTCCCCAACAGTAGATGATACGTCAATGGAATACGATTGCATGAGTGGTGATGAATGGGATAATAGTAAAGATTATAAAGAAGATGAGTGTGGAGGAGGTGAGGACGGGCAGATCGAACCACAAAGAAGCCATATTTTCTCAGGCGGCACCAATCTTTTTGTAGGACAAATATTTAAGGATAAGAAAGTATTAAATCTTTTGTTGAAGCAGGCATCGGTGAAAATGTCGTTCAATTACACAACAGTGAAGAGTTGTAAGAAATGCTTGAGAGTGAGGTGCATCGATCCTACTTATCGGTGGATGGTTCATGCATATGCTATCGGAGAATCGGGTTGGTTTCATATCCACAAGTACGTGGGAGAGCATACTTATGGCATTGATCTTGTCATGAGAAAGCACAAGAATATCACCGTGGAGGTCATTGCCTTACTTATTTTGAACTTTTTCATCGAAAACAAAGGTCCAAGACCGAAAGAGATCGAGAGAGTCGTATTTATAGAGCTACATTGCAGGCCGAGCTATTGGAAGTGTTGGATGGAAGGCGTCATTGCTAAGAACATAGTTCGAGGTATGCCCGAGCACGGATATACAGTGCTTCCTGCATTTTTATATATTTTCAACGGCCTCAATCCCGGGTTTATTAAATCCCTTATGGTCGATGAGGAGTTGGGCAGGTTTATTTACTACTTTATGGCGTTTGGGTCTTCCATCCATGGATATGCACACATGAGAAAGCTAATTTTCGTTGATGGCACACATTTTTCCGGCAAGTACGAGGACGTGCTGTTGTCCACTGTCGCTCAAGATACGCAAAATCATATATATCCCTTAGCGTATTATGTGGTGGATAAAGATAACGATGCGTCGTGGGGCTTCTTCTTTGAGAAGCTTAAAGCCTTTGTCATCGATGAACCAGAGTTGCGCATTATCTTCGACATACACGTAAGCATAGACAATGGCCTCACAAGGAATTATCTGTTTGCGCATCACGGTGTTTGTATGAGGCATCTCGGTGAAAATCTCCGAACAAAACACCATTGTTCCAATTCTCTCTATTTGTACTACCATGCAACCAAGGCGTACACGTTGGAAGAATTTAATGACTACTTCAATGCTCTTAAAAAAAGATGCCCCAGCATAGCAGCTTGCCTCGAGCATAAAGTTGAATTTTAAAAATTGAGTCGGGCTTACTTTCTAGGTAATTGATTCAACTTCATGGCCACAAACATCGCCTAGTCGCTCAACTCAATATTGCGCGACAAAAGAGAGTATCCAATGGCGGCCATCTTCAATTCAATTGCACATAGGTTTGGAGAAATATTTAGAAAGAGGTATGCGGAGGTGGACAATTCAAAGACAACATTCATTCCCGTAGCTGAGACGATCTTGAGGGAAAACATGATCGAGGGCGACAAATTATATGTGAACAACATAAACAGAAGCACCAACGAATTCATTGTGCTTGGTTATGGTCGTTCCGTTAAAGTTAATATTTCGAGACGGTCATGTTCTTGCAGAAAGTATGACTTGGTGAAATTGTTATGTGCTCATGCAATGGTAGTGTTGTGTTGGAAGCACGGGGACGAGTATGACACCAGTATTTATAACTACTCTTCGCAAATATATTCGAAAGAATCATACCTCCTTGCCTACTTGGAACCTATTTGTGCAGCACTACTGGAGTCAGAGTGGAGTGTGGCACGAGAGTATCTACAAATGCAAGTTCTTCCACCTAATTTCGATCCCAAACTCGGAAGGAGAAAGGTGAAATGTGTTAAGGGTGTGTTGGAGCCTTCAAGGTACAAGAAAAGAAACAAGTGCTCCAAGTGAAAAAGGTCGGGACATAAGAGAATAACATGCATCCTTAACGTAGGATAATATGATTGGCATTGTATTTTATGTTTTTGGTTTGTTCAAATGCATTGGACAGTATGTAATGTGTATTCTGTTTTGAAAATCGCTGAACTGCAGTTAAAATCAAATTTTTTTGTTGTGCATTATCGATTCCAGTTCATATATTATATACTACATACTAAACAGATTATAGACTTAAATAATTGACTAGCCTCATAATATATAATATATCAGTGTTTGGTCTACAGAGTAAATATTCAATACGTAGTGTATAATAAACCTACCTGATTGTCTATTGAACAAACCCTTTTCTTCATACAATATTGAATTCAAAATTATTATGACGCATTAGAAAGGGTGCCAATTTGAAAACTGCCATATCAAGTTTTGAAATCGACTATACACATTACTCATCGAATGGACTCAAAATATATAATAGATCGATGCATGGTCTACGTGGTATAGGTTAAACTACATAGTATATCACCGACCAATCGTGCAGTCTATTAAAGAAACCCTTTTCCTCATATACTGAACCTTTCAATGCAATTATTATACTTCGGAAAACACGATAGTTTGAAATGACTCGACTGTCACAACCGCCACGATTTTTCATTTTCTATTCTCACTCGCCTTCTCCTCTTTCATCAACACATGTACAACTTCTATTGGTCAATTGTGTCTTGCTTTGGTCTATTTAAAGAGGCCCTTGTCGATTGTAAATCAAATTTATGAAAAAAAGACTAAGGAGAGAAGACGATGGCTAGGAGGAGGTACACACTACGAAAAATGAGCAGAATGACAACAATCAACAACATAGAGTTTCTTAGGATTTGCAGCGACCTGGGTTTCTTTTTCCAGGGTCTTGACGCTAATCAATGGCGGCTGGACAGAGAGCTCCGACGAATGGCTCATTTTCTTTGAGCCATAGCCAAGAGGCTCAACCTGGACCCTCGTGAACTCATCACCCCCCCCCCCTTCATCCCCCTAGTGTAGTTTAGTTTTGTTTGTTTTGTAGTTCAATGCTGAATGAAGGTTTCATGGTAGGATTATATAAATGAAAACTTCGTATCAAAAGTTGTAAATATAGATGTAATGAACATCTATCTATCTATAAACAAGTTTCTATTTTCATGATATTCTAATTTATCTATAATAATTTTATGTATTTCAGTCTTTGTTGGTGTTTCTTCAGTTGTGCATGTTCAAAGATTTGTAAACATTGTAAAAACTCAGAGTACAGTACGAATAAATAATCGACTATGCTAAATATGAAATCTATAATCGACTGGGTCACGTATGAATTATATACGGATATTAGTGTTGATGATCCTGTATATTGACATATTATCGATTTAGATTGAGGTCGATTATAGACATATCATACAGTCTATGATCAACTTACTGAATTTATAGACAACTTAAAATAATGGCAAAAAAAAGAAAAATTATATAAAATAAAATTAGAGTATGTCAATTAACACCATTAGAACATTGTAAAACAATTTAGATACATCAATTGTGAGTCCCAATCACTTTTGGACGTGATCAAGTGTTATCTAAGACACAGAGTAGTCATAGATTATTGAAATGACACAAAAAAGAGAAGAAATAAAATAAATTAAAATAAATATTAATCATCCAGGCACTAAAGAACGACTACATATCATGACAAGAGTTAAGGCGTGTGTGGTGACCATAAGAAAGTGTGGTGGTTATCACTTGTGAGTGTTCAATGGACAAGTAGTGTCTAAGAACAAGGAGTCCTTCTCAACAGAGATACATGTTCTGAGTAATTGATTGTTACTACCATTGCCCTCCCCTATACTCATTTGATCGAGTGTCCAATTATTTTGTAATCTCATATTATGATATTTAGTCATTTTATATTGCGTAAATGATGTTTATCTTATTTCTCTCTTTTTTTAATCTCACCTGATTTGAAAATAGACCTATGATAATATCTTGAGTATATTATAGATAATTAGCTTTATCTATACCAGACTATATTATTAGTGATGTATCGACCAATTAAGTCTATTTTTAAAGAAGGTGAGATTAAAAAAAGGGAGAAATAAAATAAAATAAAATAAATAAACATCATTCACGCAATGTAAAGTGAATAAATATCATAATATGAGATTAAAAAATAATTGGACACTCGATCAAATGAATATAGGGGAGGGCAATGGTAGTAACAACCAATTACTCAGAACAAACGTCTCTGTTAAGAAGGACTCCTTGTTCTTAGACATTACTTGTCCATTGAACACTCACAAGTGACAACCACCACTCTTCCTTATGGTCATCACACACATCTAATATCTTGTCATGATATGTAGTCGTTCTTTACTGCTTGGATGATTAATATTTATTTTATTTTATTTAAATTTATTTTATTTCCTCTCTTTTTTGTGTCATCTCAATGATCTACGACTACTCCGTGTCTTAGATAACACTTGATCACGTTCAAAAGTAATTGAGACTCACAATTGATGTATCTTTATTGCTTTACAATATTTTAATGGTGTTAATTGACATACTCTAATTTTATTTTATTTAATTTCTCCTTTTTACCATTATTTTAAGTTGTCCATATATTCAGTAAGTTAATCATAGACTGTATGAAAGGTCTATAATCGACCTATGTCTAAATCGATAATATTTCAATACACAAGGTAATCAACACTGACATCAGTATATAATTCATACGTGACCCAGTCGATTATAGAAGACATAAACATTCTTTTGAGTCCCTTTGAAGTAAATGATAATCCGTTTAAATTTTCTCCAACGGTACAATTCAAACAGACAGAATTTTCAACGGTCAGATTTAGGTAGCCCTACAATATTAATTAAAGAGACCTATTTGAACTCCTCCATTTTCATTTATTCATCACTTTTTAGTTTAGCTTCAACAATAACAATGTCGCAGTCATCTCAAACGTTCAAATGTTCTTATATTTATCATTGTGGTAATCTTGCGGTGTTGAAAACATCACGAATCGATAAAAAATTGTGTCAAAAATTCTACAGTTGTGCAGATGGAGAGGTTTATTTTTATTTAAATAAAAAATTATTTTTGTTCATCATATAATCCAATTTACTAATTTATCCTCATTTTTTTAAGATAATGGTGGATGCTCTTATTTCAAGTGGCTTTCCTCCAAATTCAGGGTGTCAAAATTTTATGGCGTTACAAAGTTTGAAATGTTGGAAAGGCTTAGAGATTCCTATGAAAACAAGGATCTTTTTATGACATTATATAGAGAATCGGAACACAAGATTGACCACTTAAAGGGATTGTTGAAAGGCGTCGAAATTGAGAGGGAACAACTTAAGCATAGGTTAGCTATGGCTGAAGAAAAATAAAAGGGCATGAAAATTATGGTGTATGGTTTACTATTGATTTTAGCTTTTTGAAAAGATGTAATGGAGGTGTAGTGGGATTGAATGTTTATTAATCAATTAATTTTACTTATATTATATATGGTTTAACTTTTTCATTCATCGACTACACAACACTCTACTGTATATACTTTACCTTTTAGTCAGAGTCTATAATCAATGATGACATTCATGTAAAATCAATGATACATTGATTATATAAAATTTATAACGTTTATCATAAACTATAAAAGAAGGTTATAAAACAAAATTGTTCAGTTGTACACATCCCGAGATGAAAGTTAAAAGTTAAGATTGTCTAGTCTAATAAAAATAATCATCAGCCACAAATAAAAATTAAACATTGTCTAAACATTCAACATTTTCGTCTTCCACTTGCATCTTGTCGATGTCCTGAGTAACTTCATTAAGAAATTCATCTAAGTTCAGAATCTTTCTCCGTGATACATTTTTTTCTGGTGCATCATTTTTTCCTTCTTCTTTCTCTACTTCTTCTGCATTCTTCTCTTCTACTTCCTCTCCATCTCCTTCATTGTTTTCTTCTTCACAAACACTTTTTTCATTTTTATCTTATTCATCTTGCCTGCCTTCATCATGATCCTCCTTCTCTACACTAGCTGATCCATTAGCTTTGTTTTCTTCTTCACCAACAGCTTCTTCATTTTTTTTCTTATTCTTTCTCTTCATCGCCTTCATCGAGATTTTTCTTCTATACAAGAGCTGCAACCTCAGGGATCATCACCTCATTAGCATTGATCGAGGCCTGTTCCAAAGTTGTTGCATCAAGGAGCGCTTCTTTAAAACTGCTTCATCGTAGACAACCCTCACCGCTGATTGCCGACTTTGCACCTGTACACCAGTATTTTCAAGTATTTACCGTTTATAATAACTAAAAAATCGGTTGATGGAGAATAGTATAGATTCTATTATAAGTAAAGGGGATTATATAAAATATGCAACTTCTATAATATATAGAGCAGATATTACCTTCATCTTTATCTCTCTTCTATTCCTTCTCCTTTTCTGCTCTCCTCAGCCTATCATTTTTCACAAAATCAACGATGTCCTTGATCGACTTCTCCAGCCTAAACACGCGTTCTTCCAGATTTTTAATCATCGGTGTCTTTCCTAATGCTCTCGGCTTACTCGTCCCCGTACCCCGAGTGATATGCCTTGAAACAACATTTTCACCCAAATTCCGATCATCATCCCCATCCTCACCATCCTTCGATGAGGTGATGACAGTCACTGTCGCACCCCTTTTTACAATCGAAAAGATTCGATTTTAAAGTATGAAAGGGTTTTATTTATTGGGTGAAAAAAAGATGATTTTTGATTTGAAAAAAAATTATTTACATTTTGTATTCTGAGTCTCCACTTGGCATAATCTGGTGTGTCAAGTCACCTTTGGAAAATCCTTTTCAAAAGGACTTGACTCTTTAAAACTGATTTGCGAATAGAGATTCCGGTTAAGAAATTCTGTTGACCGAAAGGAAGGTATTAGGCAGCCCTCGATCTCGGGGTTCAACCACGGTCGCTCGGTGGAGAATATCGGCTAATTTGACATTATGAATGTATAAACCAACAAACAACAACCACAAAACAAACCAACCAACCAAATCAAACCAACCCAAGACAACAATGTCCAGTCCAATTTATTACAAACCAAAATAAAAAAATACTGAAATAACCTACACTAGTCCTAAACTATGCTTTACCTGATGCCTTGGGCCTTGATCACGAACATCCTTCACGTATAAAATTCTTTAGGGCATTCCCCGGTGAGTAAATACAAATGACCTCGAGGCATTCCCCGGCTAGATGAATACACTTTTCAAATACGATAAATAAAACATTCAACGAATATTCCAAACATTCAAACAATCCAATAATTCTAAATTTGCCTACCCGAGCCTACTGTTTTCCTACCCACTCGACGACATATCACGTTCAATATCAACAATGAATTAAAAACCACAATATTCATTTTTATCAACTTTCAATTTCCGTCTTCCCCAATTCCATTATCAAACTATTTAACCAATTCTTCGACTATCAAATCCAACATCAACCACGTACACACAACAAAGATTCAAATATGCTAAACAGAAAAGTAATTCACACCCAAAACAAACAACCAAAATTCCAAAATATAGAATAGAGAATTAGATGAGAAATGGACCTCAATGCTTTTCAATTGAAATTGCTCCTTCCAACTAGAACCGCATTCAGAGTCTCGAATGGAACCTCGACAATAAGACCAAACCAGCTTTGGTTTACACCATTTTCCTTTGTTTTCGCCAACCCAAAGCAAAATAAAAAAATGAGGAGGTACCCAAGATAGAAACTACGAGACGCAATACCCGTATGGTGATTTTTGGCTAGACGTCGCCAGGATCAACTCGAATAGTTGTTTTTAGTGACTTGGTTGCTGAAATATATTTTCCGGTGACATTCTGCCTAAACAATCAAGAAAAAAAAATGGGAATTTGGGGTAATTTCAGGACTGGGTCGATCGATTTCAACGATTGGAGCAATTTCCAGTGAGGTTTTTGTCGTAACAGTAACAACAATGTCCAGGAGACATTTCTCGGTTGATTTTCGACAAAGAAACCGGCCGCCGAAATAGTAACAGTGGGGGGGCTCCCCTGTTTTCACTCTCTGATCTCTCTCTCGATCTCCCCATTCAATTCTTCACTGTTTTCTGATCTCTCTCTCAATCTACTCTCTAATCTCTACCCATTCTTCATCTCAATCTCTTTTTTTGTGTGTGAGTGTGAAAGTGAAATTGTTGTTGTGAGTAGATGTATGAATATGGAAGATGATCTCGTGTATGGTATTGTGGTCAGTATGTATTGCTATGTATATATATATGGTGAGGTATGAGTGATGTAGTGTATTAAAATGGAGGATGAAGAATGTTTTCCTTTTTGTGGGTCCCCTTTTTACTTTTTTTGTTGTATGTGTAATTTGTTATGGACAAAGAAGGAAAAAATATGAGAGGGAAATAGGTAGGGTCACGTGGGTAGTGAGTTGGGGTAGGTTGTTAGGATGAGGTGTAAAGTTGGTTAGGATAGGATTAAAACAAGATAGAATTTGTTAGGGATTATGTTAAAGGTTGTTATTTTTTGTATTTTTGTGGGGTATAATCACATGGATGAGGGTGTGTGGTAAGATGAGATAAAAATGAATAAAATTGGACTTGGGAGGGACAAAATTAGGTGTCTACAGCATGCCCCCTTTGAATGTAAACATGAAGTGTTTTCAGACAAAGATGTAGACAACGAGATAAACTTTTGTCCCGGCAATTATTCAAAAAGAATGAAACAGAAGGAAGGAGGGAAACCAATTCTTGACTTTGGACATTATACTCATCCCTAGTAATGAGGAAATCGAGTCACAGGTATCCCTAAGGACTGAAAGAAGAGGGACTATACCGAGTTGGAGAGTCGAGTAAGGCCCTGTCGAGGTTTCGGTCTGTGGCTCTGTCATTACATCAAAAATTAAAATTACAAGAGTTATAAAGATAAATAAAATTACAAAATTCCTATCTATGTATCTTCTTTTGAACTCTTGACTTGAGTTTCATCACTCTATTCTTCAGGCGGGCTCCTGACTTGCAATTTTCTTCCTCTTCTTGCTTGTTTTTCAACTGTTTCACCTTATTGCTTGACTTTCCATGTATTCGCCCTGTTCTTCAGGCGGGCTCCTGAAATCACATCAAAACTAAAAAGAAAATTATCCCACACAAAGAAATGCAACTTCTATGAGTTAATTGGAATGATTCGACTAAAAGGTATGTCTTATAGTAATCAAAGGAGATGACTCAACTAAAAGGTACATATTATAGGAATTAAAGAAAATGACTCGACTAAAAGGTACATCTTATAGGAATCAAGGGAATAACTCGACTAAAAGGCACGTCTTCTAGGGGTCAAGGGGAATGACTCGACTAAAAGATATGTCTTATAGGAATCACAAGGAATGACTCAACTAAAAGGTACATCTTCTAGGGGTCAAGGGGAATGACTCGACTAAAAAGTACAACTTATAGGAATCAAAGAAAATGACTCAACTAAAAGGTACGTTTTCTAGGGGTCAAAGGAATGACTCGACTAAAAGGTACGTCTTCTAGGGGTCAAGGGGAATGACTCGACTAAAAGGTACATCTTATAGGAATCAAAGTAAATAACTCGACTAAAAGGTACGTCTTCTAGGGGTCAAGGGGAATGACTCGACTAAAAGGTACGTCTTATATGAATCAAACGAATGACTCGACTAAAAGGTACATTTTCTAGGGGTCAAGGGGAATGACTCGACTAAAAGGTATGTCTTCTAAGGGTCAAGGGGAATGACTCCACTAAAAGGTAAGTCTTATAGGAATCAAAGGAACGACTCGACTAAAAGGTACGTCTTCTAGGGGTCAAGGGGAATGACTCGAATAAAAGGTACGTATTCTAGGGGTCAAGGGGAATGACTCGACTAAAAGGTACATCTTATAGGAATCAAGGGAACTACTCGACTAAAAGGTACGTCTTCTAGGGGTCAAGGAAAATGACTCGACTAAAAGGTACGTCTAATAGGAATCAAAGGAACGACTCGACTAAATGGTACGTCTTCTAGGGGTCAAGGGGAATGACTCGACTAAAAGGTACGTCTTATAGGAATCAAAAGAACGACTTGACTAAAAGGTACACCTTCTAGGGGTCAAAAGGAATGACTCGACTAAAAGGTACATCTTATAGGAATCAAGGAAAATGACTTGACTAAAAGGTACGTATTATAGGAATCTAGGTTTAATTTAAGAAGTGTATCCCCTAGCAAATGAAAACTGAAATCCCTAGACAAGAAAGTGTGTCTCCGAGAGATATATGATGATGAATTTTACTATAATTTGATTAACAAACCTGTGCATCAATATTATTTCCTGCATTTGTTGGAATGAGGCATTGCAACCCTCGATATTTATGCTCTGAAGTCCTTAATTTGAAGGTAACATGTTTCCTGATTCATCAAAGAAAACTTGTGAGTTTAAAAATATGGTGGTTGGTTTGTGGCTTTAGCTTTCGCGGCAAACGCTCTTGGCCTCATCATATTTAACCTTGCTTCCAACCATTAGCATATATCATTGACTTGCTGAATTATTAACCTGAACTCAGATTATTAAGAGTGACTGAAACAAACACAGTATTTTTGCTTTACCATGTTTCTCAGATAGACCCTTTGAACCTTGGTATTTCATGAGTTCCCCGACTTGTCTGTTGAAAAAACTTTCTGTATGCCCTTTTTTTTTGCTCACAATCATATCTCTTTTATGTGCTAGCTTTTGTCTTGCATTGTGACATTAAAAAAGCTGGTAGCCAGTTTTGAAAAAAAAAATCACTTATTTTGACACGGACTTAACTCAAAGACAAGAAAACAAAAATGACAATGACTTTTATTAGGACAACTGACTCAAGAAAATAAAAAAATAAAGAGAAGAAAGAAAAGACAATGAATG
Organism: Capsicum pubescens; assembly: GCA_030864215.1. Classification (NCBI taxonomy): domain Eukaryota; kingdom Viridiplantae; phylum Streptophyta; class Magnoliopsida; order Solanales; family Solanaceae; genus Capsicum; species Capsicum pubescens. The sequence continues at coordinate 330,791,458 of CM061548.1, read as the reverse complement.
TCCCTATTTGAAACAAAGAAATGAAAATTTATGTAGAAAAGACAGTCAACTCTAATGATTATGTCATGCATTTTGGATTAAGCTGCTTGATATTTCCATGCAAACTTCTACCAATTGTTATTGAGTTAATGGCCTTGAAACTGATTTGCTTCTTAGTCCAAATTCATTCGAAAACCTCATTCGGCTAGTGGCGCCTTGAAGGGTTTTCGCTAACAAACCTATTTCTTTCTCTCAGCTCACCATTTTCTTATGGTGTCCGTGAGGGTTTTCACCAATAAGACTCTCTCATTTTTTTTTCTCAACTTACATTGCCTTACGGTGCCCGTGAGGGTTTTCACCAATAAGACTCTTTTATTTTTATTTCTCTCCTGATTTCTTATGCTGAGGAAGACAAGTAGTACCCAAAATGCATCATCATATCCATTGTATACTTAGCCTTAACATTCTCAAAGATTAATCTGAAGGTCTTTCTTTGATTGTAACTTGACTTTTGGATAAGGTTAGAAAGAAGGGATGTCATGAGGCCCAAACGACACTTGAAGTGGTGTAGGACTTACAACTTTTGGAATCGACTCAAACAATGAGGATTAACTCATGCCCCAGTTTCTTTTGACTGGGTAATTCTAAATTTTTTATTTAGTTGGACCGAGCCCAGAGTAGGGTAGCCTACGTATCTCACCCCCGAGAGAGGAGAATCAGGTCACGCGTAGTTTTGGCAACTTGTTTTGCTTGATTCTGGGTTTTCATTTTTTTTTTCTTCTTTTTTTGCTCTTTCTCTTTGGGATTTTTTTATTCTATTTTTCTTGACACTCATCTTTTCTTTCTTTTTCGATATATTTTTTTTGGAAGCATTTCTAACTCTATTCTTTTGCCCGACATTCTTTTTTTGAGCTTTGCTGACTCTGTCTTGATTCCAAAAGAGGTGTATGAAAGTAAATAAAACTAAGGCTCAAATGAGGTAAACAAAGGATGACACAATATTTGGATAGCAGAATAAAATGCCTTCGTCATATCAATCCTTGAAAATGCAAGTACATAACATGCAATTTGAAAATTGGAGATGAAGATCATGTGCAACATCTTTTACAGCATTAACTTTGACTGAGTCTGTGCGTCACTACTTCTTCTTCACTTTTATAGCATACAACTCCACTTTTATTGTACATTCCTTACATTGAATGACTCATAATTTCGTGGAGCTGATTTTCTTTCTGTCTCTCTTGATATAGGATCACGCATCCACTATTTGACCTAATTGAGGCACGCCTTACAAATAATGACCAAGTTATTCTTGTGATTCTCAAAATAAATGGCCTTAATTTTCAAAGAAGTCTTGAACTTATCACTAAATGTCTCAGCACTCTACCTATTTTCTCAGATGCTCTCTTTTTTTAACTTTAAACCTCTGATTCAATGTTCATGCTTAAACTGGATTTTAAGATCTGGCTGAAAATTCCGTAAGCATGTCATATCACTAGAGTCAACATAAAATATACTGTGAAAAGAGAACAAAAAAAAATATATTTAAAACACAAAGGAAAAAGGGACACTCTATTTAAATAAAATGAAAGATAGAAGGGTTTGAACATAATGACAAATGGACAAAACAAGATAGATACCGAACTACAACCCTGAAATAATTCAGATAACAAAAAAGAAAAGAAAACAAACTACTAGACCTGTTCCTAGTAGGGTGAGGGGTGACTTCTCAATTGCTCAGCCTGACAACTTAGCCACTGGTTTGCATATCAACATGACTAGAGCTTCCCTCACTGTCAATGTTCTGCACCATAATTGATCCATCTTGAATCATCTTTTCAATTTCTCTTTTCAAATATTGACAATCTTCAATACTATGACCCTGAGCATCAAAATGATACGCACATTGTACATTAGGATCAAAATTTCTTGAACGCCGGTTAAGAGTGCACCCAAGGAGAAGAGTGATAATGCCCCACTAGACCAATCTCTGAAATAAATTGGCATACGACTCTCCAATTGGTGTGAAGCTATCTCTCAACTTCTGCCTCATTTCATCGTTTGGCTTGGATTGAAAATCAGGCCTAGGAGGGTTTTGGTATGTTTGTGGAGTTAGAGAACAACTCTGAGGAGTTGGTGTGTTCCATTGTGGGTAAGATGGGGGTTGAACATGAGGCTATGGTTATATACTAGATATAGAGGTGGAGGAGCAGAGTATAATGGATTTTGGGAGTGGTTATGTGGAGCTTGGGCATGAACTTGGGTTTGAGCCTGAGAGTGACGACAACGGGGTCTTCTTGACCGTGACCTCTATCCAACTACAATAGAATATGCAACTTCCTCATTCTTTGTCTCCCCAATACTTCCTGAACCCTTTTGAATTGCTTGAGTTGTCACTTTCAATGTTGCAAAACTCACAATGCGACCAATTTTAATTCCCTCTTCTATTATCTCCCCCATTTTAAGGACCTCAATAAATAACTTGCCTAATACAGGTAACAAGTGTTGATAATATGTTTCATCATGCGCTTGAACAAACACCTCCACTATTATGCTTTCTTTCATTGGCGATTGTACTCTAGCAGCTTGTTCGCGCTATCTGATCGCATACTCCCTGAAACTCTTAGTATTCTTTTTTTTCTACTATTTAGGGATTTTTCGTCAGGGATCAACTCCACTTTGTATTGAAATTGTTGCACAAATTCATTAGCTAGGTCATCCCAACTAATCCACTTGTCAATGTCTTGGTCAACAAACCATTCCGAAGCTAGGCCTGAAAGACTCTCCCCGAAATAAGCCATGAGTAGTTCTTCCTTCCCTCCAGCGCTCCTTAAATGGTTACAATAGCACCTTAAATGTACCACTGGGTCCCCATGTCCATCATACTTCTCAAACTTTGGCATTTTAAAGCCAGGAGGAAGGTTAACACATGGAAACATGCATAAGTCCTTGTATGAGTCACTTTTGTAACCCCCAAGTCCTTTCAAGTTCTTCATAGCCAGTTCCAAACTTCTCAATTTTCTGGTCATTTCCTCTTGTTCTTCTGTCATAACAGGCGTCTTAGTGTTAGGGGGAAATTTAGGCGGTTGAGTGTCACTGTAAAGACCAGTCAACTTGAATGTAGTCTCGGAAGCGTAACGCTGATCGCCAGTAATATTCAATGCAGTCTCTCTTGTAGAGTAGGGAGGCACAATTTGTGGATTAACATCAAAAGTAGGAGCTTCAGGTGGGGGTGGCACTGCAAAAAAATGAACAACAGGTGGAGCCGAGTATGTGGTTGTATTGGATTGGGGAGTGAGGAAGTGAACATTGAAAGTGTTAGGGTATTCTTGCCCCGGAGTCGATCCTGATGCATGTTGTAGTGTGTCAACAACAATAGGAAATTGTACATGTGACACTGGAGGTAAGCTAGAAAGATATTCCAGATTATCAGTGGGAACTGGAGAAGGTGGCAACCCATTAGCCCAAGATCGATGCATTTCTATCATTTGCTGCCTTAATTTTCGAGTCTCTTCATTAGCTCCTAAATTCTCATTCTTCGAACTCCCTATCTGATTGTATCCTTGTTGACCATATCTTTATTTTCGACTCGGTGCAATATGGAGGACCAGCCAAAAATGCCACAAACCAACCACCTTAAACTAACTGAACAACAGATAGCAAATGCGTTAGAATTCAACACTTTTTTTTTCAAAACCTCTTTTTTTTCTTTTTGAAAAGGTCACCAAATCCAAGAAGGGAGCCTACGTATCTCGCCCCCGAGAGGGGAGAATCAGGTGTGCGTAGTTCGTAAAGTCTTGCCAAAATGGCCAATTAAACTCTTTTTTACTCTTTTTCTTGAAATTTTAAGAAGAAAAGAAAAATGACAAATTGTCAAAAGAATAGACGAAAATCTTTCGAATTTTTCAGCTTTAATAACCAATACAAAATGAAACCTATGATTACCAAAGAAACATTTTTTTTTTTGGATTTTCAATTTTGCATTTCATACGACGATAAAACTTGCACCTATTAAAGGAAAATCTTTTTTGTAGTTTTCTTTTATTGATGCATAGACACCTACTCTAAATGAAGTGTGAAGAAAAATATTTTTAGATTTTTGAAATAAGATCCCCGAACCAACAATAGGTCGCCTACGGATCTCACATCCTGAAAGAGGAGAATCAGGGGTGCGTAGCTCATCCAGATTGGAAAATTAAAGATTAAATAACCAACTGCAGCCCGGCATGAGAGACACGACCAAAGACAGGCGATGAAAAAGTCAATAAATTTTTTTTGGGTTTTTTAATTTGACACTTCACATAAAACTGACACCAACTATGAAAATGAAAATCTTTTTGGTATTTTCGTTACATGAAATGTACAAAACTTCTATCATTTTTTTTTAAATTTCTTTTATAAAAACTCCTATTAAAAAAAATATTTTGAATTTTTGAATTGTGAATGCTTTACAAAAGGAAAATATTTTTGATATTTTTGGTTTTTGACAAAATGGATGCAAAAGGTAAAGACAAAAAATCTTTTTTTTTAATTTTGGATTGTGAAAAAAAATAAAAGCCATAAAGAACTCTAAAAACTACGAGACACTCTTTTTGACTCACCCTTTTTTTTTATTCTTTTTTTTTCTTTTTTCGACTGACCCTTTACTTCTAACACATGTTTTTGTCCAAATCCATCTGTCAAATGCCCACGTTATCCTCGGAGATACAACATTTAGCACGTAAGGATGCTTTAGAGGTGAGTCTCTTATAAAGAAACAAGTGGGCCTCGCTAGGTCTCAAAATGGTGCACATAAGTATGACCTAAAGGCTGACTTACGCTGGGGTTTACTAACAAGGCTGTTCGGGGGAGCGTATGGTCGATAGTGGTTGCTTTGCTTTCCACCTACTCCATACCAGCCAACGGCTCCCTCTCCTAAAATAAAGGTGACTCAACGATAGGTCATGTACATAGTGTGTACTACAAAACTTGTTGCAAAAAAAATTGACTCGAGTTATGCACATTATGCCAGATATAAAACGGTAACACATAGGATAAAAACGGTAAACAAAGAGCACGTAGGCACTCAAAAATAATAACACAAACAATGTTTATACACCCATGATGTACAATTAAGCCGATAAAACTACAAAAAATAAGCTCGAATTCTGAAAAGATTCTCAAGCAGAGTCACCAGAGTTGTCACATCCCTTTTTTACAATAAAAAAAAATTGATTTTAAAGTTTGAAAGGGTTTTATTTATTGGGTGGCAAAAGATGACTTTTGATTCGAAAAAGGATTATTTATATTTTTTATTCAGATTCACCACTTGTCATAATCCGGTGTGCCAAGTCACTTTTGGAAAATCCTTTTCAAAATGACTTGACTCTTTAAAACTAGTTTGCGAACAGAGATTCCAATTAAGAAGTTATGTTGACCAAAGGGAAGGTGTTAGGCACCCCTCAATCCCGTGGTTCGACCACAGTCGCTCGGTGGAGCATATCGGCTAATTTGATATTATGGATGTATAAACCAACAAACAACAACCACGAAACAAACAAACCAACCAAACTAAAACAAGCCCAAAACAACAATGTCCAGTTCAATTTATTACAAACCGAAATAAAAAAATACTGAAATAACCTACACTAGTCCTAAACTATGCTTTACTCGATGCCTCGAGCCTTGATCACGAACATCTTTCGCGTATAAAATTCTTCTGGGCATTCCCCGGTGAGTAAATACAAATGACCTCGGGGCATTCCCCGACTAAATGAATACACTTTTCAAATACGATAAACAAAACATTCAATAAATATTCCAAACATTCCAACAATCCAACAATTCTAAATTTGCCTACCCAAGCCTACTATTTGCCTAACCACTCGATGACATATCACGTTCAATATCAACAATGAATAAAAAACCACAATATTTATTTTTATCAACTTTCAATTCCCGTCTTCCCCAATTCCATTGTCAAACTAATTAACCAATTCTTCGACTATCAAATCCAACATCAACCACGTACACACAACAAAGATTCAAATATGCTAAACAAATAAGTTATTCACACCCACAACAAACAACCAAAATTTCAAAAAATATAATAGAGAATGAGATGAGAAAAGGACCTCAATGCTTTTCAATTGAAATTGCTCCTTCCGACTAGAACCGCAATCAGAGTCTCGAATGGAACCTCAACAATATGAATAAACCAGCTTCGGTTTACACCATTTTCCTCTATTTTTTCCAACCCAAAGCAAAATAAAAAAATGAGGAGGTACCCAAGACAGAAACTACGAGACGCAATACCCGTATGGTGATTTTTGGCTAGACAACGCTGGGATCAGCTCGAACAGTTGTTTTTAGTGACTAGGTTGCTGGAATATGTTTTTTGGTGACATTTTGCCTGAACAATCAAGAAAAATAACGGAAATTTTAGACAATTTCGGGACTAGATCGATCAATTTCAATGACTGGAGCCGATTTCGGTGAGGTTTTTGTCGTAACAGTAACAACAATGCCCAAGAGACATTTCTCGGTTGCTTTTCGATGAAAAACCGGTCCCCAAAACAGTAACAGTGGCGGGGCTCCCCTGTTTTTTACTCTCGGATCTCTTTCTCGATCTCCCTGTTTAATTTTTCACCATTTTTTTTATCTCTCTCTCAATCTACTCTCTAATCTCTACCTGTTCTCCATCTCAATCTTTTTTGCGTGTGTGTGCATGAGTGTGAAATTGTTGTTGTGAGTAGATGTGTGAATATGGAAGATGATCCCGTGTATGGTATTGTGGTCAGTATGTATTGATGTGTGTATATATATATATGGTGAGGTATGAGTTATGTAGTGTATTAAAATGGAGGATGAAGAATGTTTTCCTTTTTGTGGGTCCCCCTTTCACTTTTTTGTTGTATGTGTAATTTGTTATGGATAAAGAAGGAAAAAACGTGAGAGGAAAATGGGTGGGGTCACGTAGGTTGTTAGGATGAGGTGTAAAGTCGGGTAGGATAAACAAGATAGAATTTGTTAGGGATTATGTTAAAGGTTGTTATTTTGTATATTTTTTTGGGGTATAATCACATGGATGAGGGTGTGTGTTAAGATGAGCTAAAAATGAATAAAATTGGACTTGGGAGGAACAAAATTAGGTGTCTACAGTCACACACCCCAGATGTGACTTCAAGCCATCGATGAATGTGTCCTTCGGTTCGTCCGTGAATGCTTTGAACTCTTTCATGTAGTGCTGGTTTATTTCACGGACTATGCGGATAAGGTACGGATGCGCTCTCTACAGATAAATAGGCAAATATGATTGATTAGCAAAACAATATTGGTAAAAATATTCTTCGGAAAAATAGTTTCATACCTTTGTGCTCCATCCGTTCAAATATGGATCACCTTCGATTAGTTTATCACCTTTTGAGGTGGTCCATCTGAGTAATCGGGAAATGAGCAGCAGGTCTTCAGTTGATTTACCATTTTCCCTGCCGAGTGTGGGAAAGGCTTCGTTTATTCAAATCTGTGATCAAAATAAAAAATAAAAACATATAACTGAGAGTAAGTATAGTATAGACACCATAGATGAAGTACAGTATATAATAAACTACTTCAATGGTTTATAATCAAATACCATAAATGCCCAGGGAAATCCGTAGAGCGCGTACGATGAAACTCTCTTTGTCTCAAATGTCTTCTTCTGCCTGCTGAAGTCTATCCTTTTCTTTAGATAGTCTAGAGTCAAGGCAAATGACTCTTTACCCCAAGGGTATCTCTTAAAGAAGCTCAAGTTATCCACCATCTTGATGGTGTCTATGTCCACAGTTTTAGACAAGTCACGTGCAAGCAATATGCAGTGCACAAACCAAACTAAGCAGCATTTGAACTTGTCCTCCTTGTCCAGCCTCCCACCATTAATAAGCTTCATCAATCTATTTGTATTTACACTCATCTTTTTCGCAATTTTTTTGAAAAAGGTTTCACCCTCCTCCATCGCTTTGATATATTTTGAATCATGGGGATAACACCCACAGCTTAAACCCGTGATTAGCGCAAAATCCTTCAGGCCAAAACATGCAGGCCTGTCATTGATGTAGAACCACATTTCATGCAGCTTGTTGTCCTATTCAACTCAGCAAAGAAATGTATAGTGGACAAGTTGTCCATTTAACTTCATATGTTCTGGAAAATCTCATAAACCACCAAAACAGGAATTCTTAAATCTAGACTTTAAACGTTGATCAACCACGACTTGTTTGAATTCATAAAATATTTTCAAACGGGACATAACAGATATCTTAGCCGGAAATAATCCGACATCATCCAGGACTGTGGCGAGGTCATACCTCTCAGCCGAAATAAACCTTGCACAGTGGGGAAAGATCAATGCTTCCTCATCTATCCTAGCCTCAATTTCTATTTCCTCTGGCTCACCTCAAACTGAAGCTTCAACAGCTTCCTCACTGTAATTTCTATTCTTTGATTCATCGACTACTCATTTTTTTCTTTTCTCGGGCCTATCAACTTCTACAGCCTTGCGTTTGTTACCTCTAGCCATTTGTTATGATCTACGGACAAAAAATAACATTTCTCAACTATAACAACAAATACAATACCTAATCGACCTAACAGTCTATTAACATAACAGCAGTTGTAGCACCAAAAAAGCCTATTTGCAGAAGAAGTTTCTTCCAAAATAACTCCATCACCCACAAGAACATGCATCTAAATCACCATTATATTGAACAAAAATAGTAAGGAACCCAGATTTTTAGCATGAAAACCGAGAAAAATTGGCAAAAAAATCTCAATGCAATCATCGAGAAAAATTAAAATCCAACAAAAATAATGAACAATCAAACCAAATACCAACTTAAAAACATAAATTTTAAGTAAAATCAAGCCCCATTTTTTTATTTTTTTTTATTTTTCGGGTTCAAATATCAAATACGAGTATGATTCAAACCAAGGAATCCCCAACATTAACATGCTTCTACAATACCATTACATTGGAGAAAAGTTTGAACAAAAATCACATATCTTGCCATATTCCGACGAAATTAGTGAAGAAATTTCAACATGCAATCGCCAATGATAATCGATATACACCAATTATCCATCAACAATCAAGTAAATACAAATTAAAAACAATCAATTTCGATAAAATCAAGTCCCATTTCAAAAAAAAATTCAAATTTTTGTAACTCCAACGAGTTCAACCGCCACAAACGAATTCGAAAAAAAACCATCAATATGAAGCACAAATTGACCGAAAGATGAATATAACTTATCTGAAGTTGAAGATCGAAGTTGGAGATGATTTACACAAGCTCAAAATTAAAAAATGGTGAAAAGGGGAGGTGAAGCGGGAGAGAGTAACGAGAGAAGATCAGAGAGAAATTTTTTTTTGTATTTAATGGAAGAGTGAGGTTAAAAATCTATAATATATTAAAAGTGTGAAAACCGTTAAAAAGTGATTTGAACTTTTTGTCTTTCATTAAAAGACTCCACAATAGACAAAACTGTCATTTATCATTTTACTAAATTATTATTTAATTATTTCGTAATACTTTAGTTGTCCCATTAAAATTTGGTTACTAATCTTTTCTTATTTAAACATAATTAAAAATACAATTGATTTTCAATTATTAATTCACCTTCCTTATTTAAACATAATTAAAAATACTATTGATTTTCAATTATTAATTCACCTTCCTTATTTAAACATAATTAAAAATACTATTGATTTTCAATTATTAATTCACCTTCGAAGAACTAACCAAATATGAACTTTAATACTAACAAAATACTACTTTAGTAGTTATTCGTTAATTGAATTTGTGATTCCCTTTTTAATAAAAATAGGTAGGTTATTTTGGCAAGAATTTTACTTAAAATAGAAAATAAATTAAGTAAATTCTATTTTTTAATGTTAGCATCCAAGTGATTGTATGAATCTGTCTCTTCATTTTTCTATTCAATCAATTTAATTAACATATAATTAATTATTTTTGAAAGTTAGATGATCTGTCTACATTTATTATTTAAGAGACAATAATTCTCGCAATAATTTTTTTGATCGATCACATATGGGTCAATTGATTAGTCACAAAGAAAGTGAGGTTAAAGCTTTTAATATGCATCATGATGTTGTCGTAAGTGTATCATTAAATATTTACATCTAATTATGTACGTTTTTTTATTAAAGATGTATACAATATTATTTTTGAGTAATTGAAGAAGTAAAAAGTTTGTCCATGTATGATCATTAGTGTAGTCAGGTAAAGGAGTGATGTTGGACAAAATTGAAAGATAATAATATATTCTTATAAAGTGTGTTTCTTATTTGTGTTTTCTTAATTTTATGACTTTTTTTCTCCCTTTCTATTATATTTTATATTATGAATAGTAGTCTCAATCCTAAATTGGATCGTAGAGTACTAATAATATTTATATTTTAATTTAGTATGACGTATATGTACAACAAATGCTCCTTTGTGGCTTAATTTTCCTCTAAATCTTTTTTTTTATTATTAGCAAAAAAACTTTAATTCACTAAATTTTTCATTTTATGTATAGTTTTATTGTTTAAGATGAAACAGTTTTAGAGTCAAATTATATCTTTTAAATATATACAATATTTATTGCTACTCAATTGCTATTTTTTAATAATTTTATTTCTTTATATATAATTATATTTGTCAACACGAGACACACGCGCAAAGCACGTACACTTGATTAGTATATTTAATAAATACATAAAGGGGTTCCAAATAAATACATAAGGGGTGCCAAAAGGTTTTTTTATTTTACACTTTAACCCATACCCTACAAAACCCTCAAAAATTAGGTCAAACAAAAAAGGGTGTCTATTTCCCAAAATAAGTTTTCAATGTGGCCTTTTACCTAAATGTTCTCTTCTTCTTTCTTTGGTAAATACTCAAAAGCAATTCGTTCACTTTAGAAAATATTTCCTCAAAGCTTTAGGGAAAATATTCTATCTCGATGGAAAATACTTTATTTTAGGGAGGTTCTGTTAACCGACATAAACCATGCGAGCTACATGGAGTCCAACGTCTTGTCCTCCTAAGGAAGAAACCTCACATTGGGGAGAGGCGTCATACTCTTGCCAAGGAGTATAACCTCGACTCAGTGATCACATATCTCGGCCTCGAGCCCAATCATCTTGGCCTCGAGCCCAATCATCTCGGCCTCAGGCCCAAAATCTCAAACCTACGGTGGCACGTAGTTCAGGGGTTAGAAACCGTGGTAACTTACCCAACTCAGTGCTAAATACTACTCCCTTTAGTTTATCTCACTCATCTCATGGAAATCCACGTTCAAATGAGTTTGAGTTGACTAGCTCTAGAATTCTTGACTTGAATATGTGAATTATTCATTCGACTCGATTGGATTTCATTTTCTCATTATCGTTCAAGTTTAACTTTTATGCTATGTTTTATAATCAAGGCAGGTAAAAAATTAATTATGAATAATCATCCAAGAAAAAGTTACAAATTAAAAATTAAGTACTCATAACATACTATAGTAACCTTTTTATAATGTCAATGAACATAAGATAAATTTGGCATAGATAAGTATACTTATCCTTATCAATGACCCATTATAGTATTTACTGTTTCTCTTTGTTGATGGCGTATAGGTTAGTTCAGAACTTTGGATCCCTTCTTCTTAAGGTTATTTGAGAGTTATTGCTCTTTGTTAATTGAGCAATTGAGTTTGGATTCATTCTTCAAAGAGCTACTATGTGTCATTTAGATCCCTCTTATTCTATGACAGGAGGTCTGGTGGTTGGTTGATTTATTCAAATATTACTATTTAGATTTTTTTTCTATTTTAAAGTTAGGTAATTATCACACTAACAACAACATATTAAGTGTAGTCCCACATAACAGGGTCTGGAAAGAGTAGAGTGTACACAGATCATACCACTATTTCAGAGGTGAGATATATAGATTGTTTTCAATAGATTCAATTATGCATTTATAGCTTTTGAAACATTAATTTTCAAGACAAGATTAGACTTTGGACTAATATTTATTTGTATATTGTTGACCGCATACCAAATCAATTTGCTCAAAAGAGATTTACTAAATACTATAACTATTCTGAAAAGGAATAACCGGGGGAAATTTCACTAGAAGATATTTCATTTTCTTCTAATGGGAGATGAATTTGATTTTGACTATCACTTTTTCATTTCATAATTATTTCAATTTATTATACTCAAACCTAAGATTCTTTGAAAATAACATCTCAACTTCCACGAGGGAATGATAAGTGTGGATATACTCTATCCTCTGTAAATCCACTTGTAAAATTTTACTAAATGATAAGTGTGGATATACTCTATCCTCTGTAAATCCACTTGTAAAATTTTACTATATGTTGTTGTTGGAGATGAATTTGTTTGGTAAGTAGAATATTTGCTTTCTTGATTGGGAAACAGGCAGGCATTGTTTATTGATGTGATTAATAATGTGGAGGACTTCATATATGTTGGATAAACACTACTTGTCCACTTAAGTTTTTGGATATTCGAATTTGCCTTGTTTTGACTACTCACTCTCCTTTCGCATTCTAATTTCGCTTTCAGTAGCAATTCATTCTTCATTCTTTGTTTAAATAAATATATCACAGCCAATCCCTCTTTTTTGTTTGCTTTCTCATTAGTGCACAGTCATACATAGGAGGGCAGCAGGCCCTGCAAGTGTGACAAGGAAGATTCTTATTGCTATGATGAATGTGAGTTGCACGCGTGTTCGCGGTTTGGCAAAAAATTGATTCAAATAGACAATCGAACTAATCGATATTTTATTAGGATTGATTTTATTTTATATATTAAAATAAATTAAAAAAAAATTAAATCAAATCAATATATATATATATATATATATATATTTATCATTCTGAACATATTCTTTTAACTTGAGACTTGAAATGTGAAATTTAATAGGTGCATGACATCGATTTCAAATATTTTTTTATTTTATTTGGGATTTATAAAGTTAGAGTCAAAGATGAAATTGAGTCTAATTATACTTTTTATAAAGGAGAAAAGTTTTTCTCATGTTTGGAGCACTTTTTTGACTTGGCATTACACATGGGACTGAAAAATAAGTTTGGACTTCGGAGCAGTATTTAAAAGGGGAAAGGACAGAAACGGCAATTCAAATTAAACTATTTCCTTGAAAATGGCTATGGAATTTAAATTTCACTTTCTAGCCATTTTAATTTACTAACTGGTTCTATACCGTTTTACACAACTTTTATACAGGTTTTATACAAATCTTATACATAAATATTCTATATGAAAATTATACAGTTTTGATATATAATTTATATAATAATGTTACTTTTTTTTTTACATGTTTTATACAAATCTTATACATAAATATTCTATATGGAAATTATACAGTTTTGATACATAATTTATATAATAACTGTACTTTTTTTTTACACGTTTTATACAACAATTATATAATTTGTATACACTTTCTATATATTATACATATACATATTTGATAGAACTATACAATTTCTATACATATATCTTATATAGATTCATATTCTATTTAATAATTATATCGTTTTTATATAATTTAATTATTATTTCTAAACAATAAAAAAAGCAGAATATTTGATCAATTTAAAAATTTATAGTAAAAAAAAAATTAAAATATTTTTAAAAGGGCCGAATTGCCCAAGTTGAATATTGTATCAGTATTGTATATTGATTGTATCAGTATCGTAGATGGACTGTATATGAACTAAGTGGATCAAAATGACCCAAATTGAGAAAGATTAGGAATGGCCATATAATGACATTTGTTTAGCCGACTGGACATTATTTGTCCAAATGCCAAACTTGGGCTATAATTGGGCTATTATTTTTTAAAAAGGTCATAGAGTGTCCTTTTTCCTATTTTAAAGGGCAAAATTCACAAATATCATACTTAAGATCTTAATTATAAGATTCATAGCAACACTTTCATAATTACATAATATAGCAACTTGGATTTTGTATTTTAACAAACTGTTGCTATAAAAATAAAATACAAATAGTTTTACTGCCCTTAATTAACTAAAATCAGTTGCGTGATTATGGTAAAATTACCTTAAATTAATTTGTAGATTCTTTTCCGATAAAAAACTCATAAATCACATGATTTCCGTTATTTGTTAGCAACAACAATCAAATTCAAATTTCAGTTTCAAAAAACGTGTTCAGGCAAAACAAAAATCAAAATAAAAAATAAAATTCATTAAATATTTTTATGTTCAATTTCTTCTAATTGTACAATCAAATTAAAGTGTATATTCTTCTGTTCAGTTTCTTCAAATTCAACGATCATTTTGAACGATCAGTTTCTTCGAATTCAACGATAAACTGTACCTTCTTCTGGATAATTTGTTCGAATTCAAACATCGATTGCAAATTCATCTTTTACTATTATTGAAGGTATTCATTCATAATGTATTTTCTCATATCAATTTCATCAGGTGTTATGAAATAAAAAAAATAGAATTTGTTATTAATTTTTTCTGCACCGTTACAGTTATTTAGTTTGAATTTTTTTTATTGATCCATTACTGCTGCTTCGTTCAAATTTTTCACGTCGTTGTTAATTTATTTTGAATATTTTATAAACGAATTTCGAGTAAAAGTTAATGCTACACAAAATTGATTCGGTAGAACAAAAAATAGTGATCAAAATTAATTTTTAAAGCTGATAAAATTTAATTTTTTGGAGTTTTGATTCTCAAAATTTGATAGTATATCTGTATATGTGAAAAATTCGTATGTAGATAATTTGGTTGTGTTCGATTATGGAAGATGTGGCTTTGATGGTATTTAACGTTGAACAACTAATATGTAATTGTATTTTGGATGAAAATTTTTGTTGTTTTGTATTTTAAGTTTAACCAATGTTTCGTAATTGTATTTTTGGATGTAGTTGTTGGCTGTGTAATTATATATTGTTTATGTTTATAACTGCAGAAATTTATTTGAATTTGTTTAGTGTAAGTGTATGTTGTAATTATTGACAACTTACAGATGTGTAAATTTGTGTATTTTAGGTGAAATAAGTTATCAATGGGAAGCATATCAGTTCTCGTGAAGCACTCCAGAAGGTGGACGTATAAAAAAACTATGAAGAGTACGTCAATGATGCAATATTATTGAGTACGACGACACCATTTAGTGAACTACACAAACTTTTGGCATCTCACCTAAATGTGGATTTGAGCAGCACACATATTCAAGTGAAATATCAACTACGCACAATGCATATGTATTTTGAAGTGTAATTTGAACAGTGTACCAAATCTTACTGAACACTGAAAAACAAACATGTACTGTAAACTTATCGAAATCATATTCAACATGTATGAGTAAAATGAATAACTTTCAATCACTTTTCAATTAGTAATTTTAATTTGATTCACTACAAAACAAAAGATAAGAAAGAACAAATAGTAAAATTGAGAAAGTGATATCAATATGTATTTGCCAAAAAATTTTAGAAATTGATACCAATATGTATTTGTATTATAAGTCATGTTTAATAACATAATTTTTTATAAAGTTTGACTAGATGTATTTTCCAATCTATATACTAAAAAAAAATATAGTATATGAAAACATACTAAAAAATAAATATAAAGTATCATATGTATTTGACAGTAAACAAACAAATATTAAAATACATATGATGTTAACTGTATATGTATTTTTAAGTTAAACATGAATACTGTATATGTATATGGCAAAATCTAAAAAAAGCATATGTATTTTTGAAGCTAAAGCTCAACGTAACAAATAAAACTGAATACTAAAACAAAACACATACTACAAAATTATTGAAAATATATTCAACATAAAAGACAAAAATGAATTACTTTCATTCACTTCAAAATCAGTAAGGTTGATTCACTTCAAAGCATAAAAAAGCTTCTACAATGAATACCAACATCCAGATTAATCTTGACAACTACGCAATGTAATAAAATCATGAACAATCAGACATCTAAAACTTCTGTGAAACTAGTTATCTTGCTTTCCCTAACAAGCCTCAATGGTGCTTCGTCATCACTTTGAGCTTTTGCTTCTTGTTTTCTCATGCCGTAATCCCACAATATCTTGAGGGACATAACACATTTGCACAACTGTGCTTGAACAATACAGTGTTTCTTCTTCATGAAATACCCAAAAATATTATTGTCACAAAAATGTTTGTATTGCTCCTTGTTTAATATGGCCCGTAAATTTTTCTCGATGTCATTATCCCTGTAGGAGCACATAAGTGGTGCAAATCTTGAAAGTTTTCTTACAATGAAAATTTCATCACGCGGCACCTATACAAAGTAAAACCACACCTTATTAAACTGTGAAAAACAACTAAACACAACCAACACATCAAAAAATACATATAACAATGCATATGTATATTGAACAAATCAAAAATACAAAACCGTCACTAAAGCAAAATACCTATGAAATTTGATATGTATGTATAAAAATACAAATACTACCCTATACCTTAAAATGTATATTGAACCATAACAAAAATACAATGAAAGTGCATATGTATATGTATGCACTTTAAATTTCTATAACACAATCTGCAAAATGTATTTGTATTTTAATAAATACAATTACGACCAAGAACATACGTGTATTTGTATTTCAATAAATACAAATATGGTCAAAACCATAGAAAGTATTTGTACATTTCAACAATCCAAAATAGTGAAAAATACATATCAATTATAAGAAAAATACATATAGCCAAAAACCTCTTTATGACTAGTTCCTATAAAAATGTATTTTCCATACATGCAACCTAGCAAATATCATGTAATATACAAAATACAAATAAATATATCATCTTCACATAAAATACAATTAAATACATGTTAATCAAAAATGTCTATTTAACCTATAATCTTCACAAAATCAGCTTGCTAAAGTCAATAAAATACATATCAGCATACCATGAAATACATATAAACTGAAATACATGAAAAATATATATCACCCCCAAATTTGAGAAAAGTTTTACTAAAATCCCTAAATATATAATAGTAAAGAAAAATACATTTACAACAAAAAATACATTTTCTTCTATGTCTTCTTCAGATTCACTAGCAGAAGAGTTCTCAACATTGTCATCAACATTGCTTGACTTTGCAATTTCTTTGCCTTTCCTTTTCTTCTCATATTTTTTTATTTTTTGTTGTTTTGGAGAAGGAATTTTCTTAAACCATTTTTTTTTCAAAATATCAGCCATCTTCACTGGGTCGTTACAAAACTTAGACCTAATCTCCTTCAAACTCACAGTTTTCCTCGACTATAAAGGATTTGAAATAACTTTAATTACATCGTCTTGAGTTAATCCAAGACTAAAAGATGGTGCATTATCATACATCAAATTAATAGGTGGTATACCACTATTTGTTCGTGATTTTAATGTGTGTTCAGCCATTAGAGCATAAAAAAACTTAAAGTCAGAGTTGCTAATGGAGAAACTGATTATAGTACAAAAAAAAAAGAAACTGATAACATACAATAACAGAATTAATTAGTTACTTGAAATAAAGGAACACTATCCTTAGCAGATCGTACAAAAATCGTGTGAAAGAAACAAAATTGAAAGAGGAAAATCTGATAATGGCCTGAAAAAAGGGTAAAGAAAAAATAAAGGAAAGAGAAGGAGAAAAGCATCAAAAGGGGAATCTATACACAGTAACTTTTCTAAGGCGGTAAATGATAACGCCCAAACTACAGCTCTCGTAAGAGTGTAAGCGGTCGCTGTCAAATATAGAACCCAACTGGGTTGGGTGTCGAATCCCACAGGGAATACTTGGTCACTAAGTATTGTAATTATTAGTAGACTGTTGATCGAAAATTCTACGAAAAAGGAGGGATTGGATTGTGGCTTGAATTAATGCTATCAAAGTAACAACAGAATGCTTTGTTTAGTAAGATTTAATCACAGAGAAAAATAAGTTAGGGTTATGTCCACCTTATGAGTTCTACGTATCTATTAACTATGAGTAATGCGGAATTCAGACATGCATGCACTTATAGAGATTCGTATTCTAATGGTAAATCCTAGTGTTTCTCAACCATCAAGGATTATTTCACTTTAACTCTCTCGAGCTTAAAGCGTATAACTAATGGTACGAACTCTCCAAGAGATTAATCCGGTTAAGGCATTAATGTGTAAATAGGGGTTGGTAGCCCTATTTCCTTGTCACACTCTCTTTTCCAAACATGTAACTTTTCTCTCGAACAAGCTAATGCTATAATGGCGTATTCTATATGTTTGCAACCACAAGAATTTAATTAAAACGAAGAGAGTAATGATATAAGTAGCATACGCATCAAGAATTCACAAACTCATAGCAATAGATAGTATCTCACAAGACTTCCATAACCCTAACAGAGAAGTTTAGCTACTCATGAGTGCAAAGGAAATCAACGAAGACATCATCATCATACCACAACCTAGAATAAACTTGGCGATGGGGATGGATTGGCGTCAATAAAAGAATATCGTTCTCTTCCTATCCGTTGCTCACAAGAGCCGTGTTTTCTGTTCTAAAATCACTTACAAAAAACGAAATTGAATAATGAGTGAATGATAATGCTACTGAAAAATTCAGCAATAAGGTTTTTATAGTATCCTTCTCTAACTAAGTTTCTACTGCATCCTTAAGTCTTTAAAAATACTGGGTTTGCCCGGAAAAAAGTTCCCATGCATCACTTTCAGTCCAAAAGCTGCCTTCCCTCTAATGTGAAGTTTTCCTTTGCTGCTCATAAGTCCATAAAGTGCTGAAATCTTCATCATTAATACCTGAAAAATATGCTAATCACGTAGGTCAGCTCATTTAAAGGAAAATAGACTAAAAGTGCAGGAATTATATATTTTGTCCTCAAAACTTAGCTAAAATATGGTTAAATTATGGTTCTTAAGCGTGTAAATACGCCCAACATCACCACCCCACACTTAAAGCTTTGTTCGTCCTCGAACAAAATATAGCATCCATGCAAACACCTAACTAGAATTTCACAATAGCAACACCTAACTAGAATTTTACAATAACAACACAAAATTTATCCTCAAGACATGCACGACAATTATTCACAAAGAGTAGGTTTCTTGATCACTACTAGAAATAATTCAACCTCCAACCTAGACTCGTGAGGATGGTTAATTCGTATCTACAAGTTAAGTCACAAAGAATCATATAACACTACCCAACAATCATCAACCATGTGTGTCTCACACAAGATATCACCCATAATCACTCACAAGTTTTACATTTTTCGAAACATGGGTACAAGATTCTCCTTTCTCTCACTCTCTCAAAGAATTCTTATGTTGCAACTGATGACCATAGGCTTGCCCTTAGTGTAATGCTCTACTAATATCAGAATGCTAAGCTTAGGATCAAATAGGTCTTTACAGGTTGTAATGTAGGCTAAGGGATAGGTAGGACTATTTTGGCCAGAAATAGTGACTATTTTCCCTAAGCGCTTTAATACATCACATTATGCCATTAACACTCTCTTTTAAACAACCCTTCTACCTTTCTTTTCATCTAACACCTCTTTTCACCTATTTTGTTATTCAATTATAAACACAAAGATGAGAATATACAACTTATTTTTTATTTTTCTATTTCTGTTTTTTTTTATAAAACACCTCTATGATAGCCACTCTTATTCACAACAATTTCAAGTACCAATACACTCTGAGGCATCACTCTCACCCATTTTCCTCTTATTTTTTCACATGACTCTACAATTTAAAGCGCTTAGGAATTTGGATCAAATTATGGTCTTGAAAAAAAAATGGATTAGGCTACATATGAGGCTGTCAAAGAAAATAGCTAAAGGCTCAAAGGGGGTTAACTAGGATAATGTCCACGGGTAGGTAAAAAGAAGGTAAACAATCACAGGCTGCCAAAGAAATGCCTAAATCATCTCCTAAACTCACACTCTTTATTTCGCTTTACACACACACCAGGCAAGTTCTAGCATCAGTCACAACACAGAATATACTATAACCTCACACACACAAGGCACATGGTCAACTTTATTGGGAGAAGTATAGACTCTTGACCCAACAGATGAATGAATTAAACCACACACTTATCACACAGTGAGTCACACTTAGAGCCTAAACGTCTCAATAGTAATGATTTTGGCACAAACTCTTGTCATAATACCATGCTGCCTATCAGAACAATTTTATGCAAAATCTAAAAAATCTAAAATTAAACTAACTAATTACGACTAATTAAAACAAACAAGAACTAGAATAAATGTAGGCAAAGAAGTACAAGAAGCATACAAATACCAGCACCCCACACTTAGACGGGACACACTGCCCTCAGTGTAAAATTAATAAGGAAAACCTGATTAGTCGGACTCCTCTTCTATGTATGGGGTCATACCCCCTGCGTCGGAATCATCATCAGAGTCGTCATCCTCAGAGTTTCCTCAAAATGTACCCCACTTGATCCCAAAAGTGCGTCGAGGTATTTGTAGAGAGGAGGACTCAGCTTTCTCCTTTCTTAACCTTTTTTGTCCTTTCTGTGAGGTGGACGTTTTTTATTTTCCTTGTCGTCCTTTTGGGGCCATTCTACTTGAGATTAAAATAGAGTCATGTTAGCTTCATCTCGGAAGATTCAATCGAAAAACAAACAGTAGTGGCGCCACCCCACACTTAATTTGTTGGCACAGACTAATTAAGTGAGTGATGTCGATTACTCAGACTTCATCGACATACATTTAGGCGATATGTTCCAACAACATGTTTAGCACAGTCATATTCTCATGTAATCTTACTATCCTTTCCAACGTTATTCCATTGGGTGTATACTTTCATGTTTGGATTAATGCACTTTTTGAACAAGACTACCACATAGAGATCGTATCATGTTATTGCATAGGAATAATCACACCATTTTACGCTTGTGGTCAATCATGATCGGTATCTCGATGAACGAGTCATTCAAACATTCAAGCTTTCAAATTTCAAGATTATGCATTAACTTTACCATTTCGATTCCGCAAAAAGATGACAGTGTATAACAATCAAATACAAGTCGGAACAACGTCAAGAACACCCACACGTATTCTTTCACTCAACTAGATGTATCATAACAAACCAACCACATTCAAATCACCAAAACCACTTCAAGATCTAACAAATCATTATAAACGTAGCATTTCAACAACTACGGAATATAAAAGAATGACTTACTTGGTGATGGATCCGGAAGATGAACTCACAAGACTAGATGAGCAAAAAGAAAAAAATTTGAGAGGATTTGGAAGCTTGGGCGGCGCCTATCTTGAGCAAACAATGAGATTTTGTTCTAAGATTGAGGGTCTATTTATAGACCAAGGCTAGGGTTGGGTTTGATCCATGAAAAATCGGGTTAGGAGTTAAAAATAATAAGTAGGCGGCGCCTAATGCTTTGCCTATGCTTAGCATAGGCGGCGCCTATGGTATTGCCTAGTTGGGCATAGGCGGAGCCTATGCTATGGCCTAGTTGAAACAGTGAGCATAGGCAATGGCATAGGCGGCGCCTATGGTATTGCCTAGATTTGCATAGGCCTTGCCTTGTCCATTGCCTAGATTTATATAGGCCTTGCCTTGTCCATTGCCTAGATTTATATAGGCCTTGCCTTGTCCATTGCCTAGTTGAGGCAGTGAACATAGGCAATGACATAGGCCTTGCCTTGTCCATTGCCTAGATTTGTATAGGCCTTGCCTTGTTCGTTGCCTAGATTCGCATAGGCAATGCCTAACCGATAGCCTTTGCTCCTTCATTCCTAACTTACCACCTTTAACATGGCTCACTTTCAAATCAAAATTTTGGGATTAATCCTCTCCTTTGTACATCTTGCACCTACACTTAATCAAAAACAACAAAAATGATTAGAAGGATGGGTTGCCTCCCATCAAGCGCCTTAGTTTTGGTCGTGGCTCGACTCTTCTTTTTTGGATTTTTATTTAACAAAAACAAACTCCTAGTAAAACAAAACGATTAAAAATAATGGGTTGCCTCCCATGTAGCGCTTGATTTATTATCGCGGCACGACATAGTTACCTTGATTACTCAGACTTCATCGAGTTAGATGGTGGCTCTTTTTTGAATGGATTCAGACGACGCTGATGCTTAATTGTAGGTACACAATCTTCTTCGAGATGAATCTTGTGCATACATATCCCAGGAGGGATACCAATTATATCATCAATAGTCTAACCAATGGCTCTCTTGTACCTCTTCAGAACAGAGATGAGAGCCTCTACTTGATGTTCACCTAAATCAGCCGTAACAATCATCGGAAGTGTAGTTCCACTTCGCAAGAATGCATACTTTAGATGACTGGGGAGCTCTTTCAATTCTAGCACTGGTGGCTCTACAATGGAAGTCTTCGCTGTTGGTGACGGTCGATTCTTAAGATCAAGGTCCAGCTTCTTAGGAGCATGAGAATAGGACCTTATTCCTGTTAGAGCACAAACGGTTTCTTCATATTCTTCAACCTCCTCACGCTCAAAATTCAACAGCACGGCAGACAATGGCTCAACAGTAAGCTGCTTCTCTACAGATAATTCTTTCTCATCCTCATAATAAACATCAGCTACAGAGAACACATCCATATCTCTAGGCTGCTTCATTGATTTGCATACATCAAAATGAACCACTTCGTCATTCAGCCGAAATAAAAGCTCATTAGCTCTTAAATCAATAAGCACACTTCCAGTTGTGAGGAAAGGGCGTCCCAAGATTATGGGAGTTTCAGAATCCACCTCGCAATCCAAAATAACAAAGTCTGCGGGAAAATGGAATGTAGAAACCTTCACCAATACATCATATAAGATACCAACAGGTCGTTTTACCGACCTATCTGCCATCATAAGTCGCATATTGGTTGGTGTAGGATCGCCCAACCCCAACTTTCTATAAACGGATAACGGCATCAAATTGATGCTAGCCCCCAGATCGCATAATGCCTTAGCAAAATTCATAGATCCAACCGTGCAAGGAATAGTGAAAGCACCAGGATCTGCCTTCTTCTGTACTAAAGACCTCATGGCAATTGCACTGCAATGATGAACATTATCTGCCAGCTCATAGCTTACTGCCCGCTTCTTTGTCAAAAGGTCCTTCATGAATTTAGCATACCCAGGCATCTGTTCCAGCGCCTCCACCAAAGGAACATTAATAGTCAGCTGCTTCAACATAGTCATAAATTTACTGAACCTAGTGTCATCAGCTTTCTTCTTTAGTCTCCGAGGAAAAGGTGGTGGTGGAAGGGGAATAGTTTTCTCCACCACTTCCTTTTTATCTTGCTTCCAATTATCAACCTTTTCAGGAGTGTCATCAGCCTTCTTCTTTAGTCTCTGAGGAAAAGGTGGTGATGGAAGGGGAATAGTTTTCTCATGAACTCTCTCATTCTGATTTTCAGCTTCTACAGACTCATCACAATCTGCATTAATAACATTCTCCTCTGTATTATCAACTACCTGCTTGCCTTTGGACGGACTTTCCAACATCTTACCACTCCTGGTAGTGATAGCCATACATGATCTATCATTCCTTGGATTTTGCACAGTGTCGCTAGGTAAGGTGCCAGCTTTTCTTTGATTGAATGTTGCTGATAGTTGACTCAATTGTTGCTCCAGCTGTTTTATTGCAGTAGAATGCGAGTCAACCAATTAATTTAATGAGGATAAATCATTCTTCACCTCAGCTACTCCCATGTTGGTTGCCTCCACTCCTATCAACAACTTAGCCATCATATCTTCCATGGACATCTTCCCAGAGCCAGACGCCACAGCCTCACTATTTCCAGGAGAAACATATAAACCACTCCTGTCAGTCTTATTCTTCCAACTTCCTTGATCACAGTCCCTGTATCCGGATTTATCATAATAGTTCCGACCTTGGTTTCCTTGGGCATTGCCTCGGAAACCCCCCTGATTATTCAAGTAATTTGCTTCCCCCTCAGAATCGAAATCATATCTTCCCTGTGATACAACGGCTTTAACCTTTTCGATCTTCCCTGATAATAAATATTTGGTAAGAAGATCCATCTGCGTTTTCATGTGAGCCATATCTTGGTCACGTTCCTCTTGTCTACGCCTCTGCTCTGTATTCATGCCAAAAGATAAAGTAGAGCTTGCTACCTCAGCATCCCTGGTATGCCAGGCTCTACTCTGCTTTGTCATACGGTCCAGCATATCACTTGCCTCAATGAAAGTAAGGTCCATGAATGACCCACCTGTAGAATTATCAACCACTGGCTTTGTCACTGAGTTTAAAGCCCTGTATAATATCTCCATCAAGTGGGTGTTGGTCATCTGATGATTTGGGCACCGCATAAGCTTCTTCTTGAACCTCTCCCATGTTTCGTGGAGAGCTTCAGTTGGAAGCTGTCGAAAATTGCTGATCTCATCTCGTAATTGGGATTTTTGGATGACGGAAAGAATCTTTCTAGGAAAGCGTCTTTCAGTTGCCTCCAATTAGTAATAGAATCAGGAGTTAGCCCGTTCAACCATAGAGTTGCCTCCCCAGACAGAGACAATGGAAATAAGCACAGCCGAATTGCATTCTGCCCAACTCCTGGGTTGTCAAATGACTTGCATGTTGAGATAAAATTGATCAGATGCATATTTGGATCATCACCTGTAAGTCCACCAAATAACCCCTTGAGCTGCAATAGCTGAATCATAGTGCTAGTGATATTGAACTTGGCTCCGGGTGCCAAGAGCGGAGGAATAATAGCCCCTATGGCACCAGCCCCATCCAGATCGTCATCATCATCATCAAAAGGAGCCTGCACAGCTCGGCGGTCAGGTCTCATTCTAGCTTGACGATCTCTCCTGTGCATAGGTGCCGCCACCTCATCAGTACGCCTGGGATTCAGTAACTTATCATCAGGATTTGTTGCCCGACCTGGGTTATCAATATTCTGTTGATGCACTTGAGCAGCTGCCAACGCAGCTAATATAGCCTGCTCCTGTTGAGCAGCCCTTCTTTCAATGTCACGTTGTGCATCCATTCTGCCAATAAGTTGTGGTTCAGGATTTATGGGTAATAATGGCTGACCAGAACTTCGTGTATTTGGCATGCACTCTACCAAACCTGAACAAAACAAAAACAACAAACAAAAAGTAATATTCGAGAATCTTTGACCAAAGGGTCTAGTAACTATCACAAACTTAGTTGGCAACTGTATTCCCCGACAACAACGCCAAAATTTGATAACGCCCAAACTACAACTCTTGTAAGAGTGTAAGCGATCGCTGTCAAATATAGAACCCAACTGGGTTGGGTGTCGAATCCCACAGGGAATACTTGGTCACTAAGTGTTGCAATTATTAGTAGACTGTTGATCGAAAATTCCACGAAAAAGGGGGGATTGGATTGTGGATTGAATTAATGCTATCAAAGTAACAACAAAATGCTTTGTTTAGTAAGATTTAATCACAGAGAAAAATAAGTTAGGGTTATGTCCACCTTATGAGTTCTACGTATCTATTAACTATGAGTAATGCGGAATTCAGACATGCATGCACTTATAGAGATTCGTATTCTAATGGTAAATCCTAGTGTTTCTCAACCATCAAGGATTATTTCACTTTAACTCTCTCGAGCTTAAAGCATATAACTAATGGTACGAACTCTCCAAGAGATTAATCCGGTTAAGGCATTAATGTGTAAATAGGGGTTGGTAGCCCTATTTCCTTGTCACACTCTCTTTTCCAAACATGTAACTTTTCTCTCGAACAAGCTAATGCTATAATGGTGTATTCTATATGTTTGCAACCACAAGAATTTAATTAAAACGAAGAGAGTAATGATATAAGTAGCATACGCATCAAGAATTCACAAACTCATAGCAATAGATAAATCTCACAAGACTTCCATAACCCTAACAGAGAAGTTTAGCTACTCATGAGTGCAAAGGAAAACAACGAAGGCATCATCATCATACCACAACCTATAATAAACTTGGCGATGGGGATGGATTGGCGTCAATAAAAGAATGTCGTTCTCTTTCTATCCGTTGCTCACAAGAGCCGTGTTTTCTGTTCTAAAACCTCTTACAAAAAACGAAATTGAATAATGAGTGAATGATAATGCTACTGAAAAATTCAGCAATAAGTTTTTTATAGTATCCTTCTCTAACTAAGTTGCTACTGCATCCTTAAGTCTTTAAAAATACTGGGTTTGCTCGGGAAAAAGTTCGCATGCATCACTTTCAGTCCAAAAGCTACCTTCCCTCTAATGTGAAGTTTTCCTTTGCTGCTCATAAGTCCATAAAGTGTTGAAATCTTCATCATTAATACCTGAAAAACATGCTAATCACGTAGGTCAGCTCATTTAAAGGAAAATAGACTAAAAGTGCAGGAATTATATATTTTGTCCTCAAAACTTAGCTAAAATATGGTTAAATTATGGTTCTTAAGCGTGTAAATACGCCCAACATCAGTAAAGTAGGGGACCACTTTTAAAATAATATTATTTTTGCTACATAGTGTAATTTCATTAAAGTGTTTCTATTTTTTATAATTTAAAACTTAGGTATGCTACTCCATATAGTTTTTCCTATTTAAAATTAGGGATCCAACTACAATTTAGATGTGAAACTTTTGGGACAGAGGATCTAGTAAAAAATAAATCTACCTGTCTCGTTTGTGACCCATGCGTATAGGTCACTTAACTCCTAGAGCATAAATATAACGCCCCAAGTCTTATACCCCGGACGTTACACGATGCTCATAATTCTGAAGGGCCACAAGCTAACCCTTTTCTGGTATCTATAACTGAGCACTGCATAATACACTGTAAAAATGTAGAAAAATGGTGGAAAACTTTCCATAAGGTTCAAATATCTGAAATACAACTGAAAACTGAATACTAATACATCTGTCTGAAAAGCCTCTAAACTGTCTGAACTGTGGAGTTGATAGGACAGGTCCCCAACTAAATCTGTTTACTAAAATATTGAATCTAGTACAATAATAAAATAAAGATTATCCTCGAATGATAAGGAATCACTGCTACATCTACTGCTGCTAACTGAATCTGAACTGCTAAGGGTGCTCAGGATCTCATGCTTCTGAACCTATGGTATAAAACACCATAGCACAGAAAAGTATGTGTCAGTACGATGGAATGTAATGGTATACTAGATGAGGTAAGGCTAAATACAGGGGTTCATATGCATGAACAATACTGACTAAATAATCTGAGTATACTGAATAAGGATACATGCATGAATGCACAAACTATAACTGAAATTGTAGAAACATTGAATACCTAATTCTAATAACTAGATTTCTGATAACTGAGCCTACTGATACTGATATCTGATTGACTGGGGTTGAGATCAGTCTTATCTAGCGGGTGATCTCTGAATATACTGATAATGAAGATAATTAACTGAATCTGAGATCAGTCCTATCTAGCGGGTGATCTCTAAATCTAATGGTACTTGATACTAATTGACCGTATTTGAGATCAATCCTATCTAACGGGTGATCTCTGAATCTGTGAATGACGAAAATAATTGACTGTATTTGAGATCAGTCCTATCTAGCGGATGATCTCTAAATTCTATGGAACTATCTAAGTTACTTACTGAGCTGAGTGACTGTATCTAACAGTCTTGATTTCTGTAATACTGTGTTGAGTTCTATTACTGATACTGAATCTAAAACTGAGACTGTGGGAGGTAGTCATCTAACCAACATGCCCCGAATTTGAACTAGTGCAGTCCAACCTTTAATCCCAACTGGAAGGGTGTCAGTACCGTGCCACGGGTAAAGACAACTACTATGGAGTCATTCCTAATCTAGCGGGTGACCACTGAGATCAGTCCTGTACTAGCGGGTGATCCCCGAGTATGTCAGTCCTATCTAACGGGTGACATCTCATGCCTACACTGGCTACGTAGTTCTGGAACTTAAGAATTGCTTCTAGGGACCTCAGTCCTATCTAGCAGGTGAGCGCCCATCCCTAGGTTCGCTCGGTGTTGAATTCTACTCCCAACTGAAAGACACTGAACTGATTACTAATTCATACTAGGCTTGACTGAACTGTTACTGATCGTACTTATTTGACTGAGCTAAACTGAATTCACTGAGTTCTGTTGACTGAAGGAATATTACTGAGTTCTAAATTGATTACTGAACTGAAGTTGGAATGCTACTGATACTATAATTATTGAGATTCTCTAAATTCTGTAACTGTCTGAGTTCTACTGAGTTTTGTAACTGACTGAGAATATTACTAATCATGGAATAACTGAGATTATCATGAAACTAACACTGGCTCAAGAAAAACAACTAATTTGTTGGGTATAAATACTCTAGGACTCGATAACATAAATAATACAAGACATGACAACTCGTACATAACATGGAAATAGGCTATCATTCACAACACAATCAATGAGGCATCTCTTCAAGCACTTGAAAGTCTTAAACATGTAAATGTATAGGGAGTGCATACTATTATCTCATAATTCATTCAATAAGGAATGCACATGAGTAAGAAAGCATGCAACATATCATAATTCATTCACTAAAGTCTTTCAACAAACACTTGGCATGCATGAACTTATACATAATTGGGGATTTCTTGTCAACATACTATAATGACCCTATTTCCTTCACACAAGCATTTTATCAAACATATGGGGAGCATACTTTGGTCATACAACATTCAATACACTCAATTAATATGGTTACATCAATCAACATCCATCTTGTAGGGTTTATTATGAATATCATGAAATCCACCACATACTAGAATCAATTCTTGAAACTTGTAGTCTAAATCATGAATTAAAACTCAAAAACACATAATCATGAACTTCAATTCACATAAATCATGAAAACTCATAAATACACAAACTTTATAATTTTGAAAAGGATTCTTGAACTTCTTGGGTGGAAGGAACCCAAGAATCAACATCTGACATACCTTAGTTCTTGATTTTATGAAGATTAACGGTGGAATTTTCTTAAATTTGGATCTTCAATTGGAAACCCTAAACTTGTTCTTGAGAGAAATTGAGAGAAACCACTATAGTTTGGGTGCAATATGATTGAATCACGTGTTTTAGGGTTATATAAGAGTGGAAAAAAGACTGAAATAACCCTAGGGTCGCGACTATTTTAATGACTAGAAAACTGGGTGCCGACACGCTGGTCGACGCGGCACGTCGATGCCATCGATGCGATACCCAATGTGTCGCGTCATGATTGCGTTGAGCCTCAGTACTTTTGACTCTGGCAGCCTTCAACAATGTTAATCAACACGATAGGCGATGCGTGTCAAGATCGTGTTGGTCTACTGTTTTGAGACCTCAAACGTGGTCTAAACGAGGTTCGAAAAATCTGAAACTTATCCGGGAATCCCTATTAACATTTTGGATCATGAATTAGCTAAAATATCAACTACCGAAGGTCAGAAAAAGGTCATGAAATAAATCATCAAAGTTTGAAGGCTTATGAAATGAAGAAGTTCCAACACTTAGCCAAATTTTCTAAGTGTGAAGCTTCCCTTGACATGCTTTAAAGAGTTTTAACGACTAGAAAAAATTGTGGGGTCTTACAATAAAGATTGCAAGTGAAGTTAGAGTGTTTCTCTATTTGTTGCATTCCCTTTCGGGAATAAAGCAGAATCTATTGATACAAAAAATTCCTCAGAAAGAGTTGCCCGAGATCACTACATTTATCTCTTGAACTTAGCTCTTATTCATATCCTTCCCATGGAAACGGCTATAAAGAACAGTTCCAGAGAACTCAATCTAGCTATCGTTGAGCTCATCCCGCCTATTCTATAACCAATAATTGTTTTGAAATAAAGTTAAAATTATTTATTTATTGTAAAAGTAAATAATTCTCATGCCAGACGGATCTTTAAAGTATGCATTAGAGTCCAGACTAATAAAAGACGGTTTGAGTTGGTATTTGGTTTGTACATTCAAGTGTGTGAAGATGTTGATGGTATATACTAGAAAGAAAGTGTAATTAGGAAGAGAGTTTGTGTATTATGTAGAAGGTAGTATATTTTGATTTTGTTATTTTAATAGGCTGCAGGTATCCTCCTGCTTTGTATTGATACATTTGGTGATTAATAAAGTTCTTTAATTAACAAAGAAAAGAACTCTTTTTCTATGTAACTTCAAATATTAGTATTTCTTTTTAAATATCTATCAATCCATATTCAAATGTCATATACTCTTCTTCTTTTTTTGGCAATTAACTGTGTATATATCATACTAATAAGCAAAAACAGCTATTGCAACCTACAAAGGATTAGAGAACTGGTCCCCTAGAATAGGTTGAACCAAGTACCTCCATCTCAAATTCAAACAAATAAAGTAGAACCTGCCAAAACTAATAATTAAACTAATTATAAATTCTTTGTATACTACTGTGGCTACCCCTAACTCTCTTTGAGCCTGTGAATAGTCTAAATCTTTCTCTAATATCTTTTTGTAATTGTATAGCAAAGAATATTGAGTTAGCTATCACCCATCTATGCAATTTTCAATTTTGAGTTTGCTAAGTGTAGTAGATGAGTCCTCCGTACAGTGCAGTTGGAATTTCCTTCTTAAATCCCTTCTAGTGCCTAATTTTTATCGAGTGCATACACTCTTTAACCTTTTTAGTAGGGAGAGGGATACCTGGTCAATTACTCAATGTGTCCCTCACCTTAGCGATTCATCTACAATCCATAAATAAATGTTGATGAGTCTCTTGTATATCCAAATCACGTAAACAACAATCAGAATTCCCAAATATGGGTACCTGTAGCCTCATTAATATTGTCTTAGTAAGAAGCATGTCCTGGTAGGCCAACCATAATATCATCCTATGTCTAGGCAACAACACAAAACTCCAAAATAATTCAAACTTCCTTAATCTAGTCATAGGTCCCATCAATTCAATATAGCTTCAAGATACTAAGTAACATCCTGACTCTGTTAATTTGTAAGTTCTTGTTCTATATTAATGAATCATGTGTCTTTTAGACTATGCATCTTCTTCCAATACCAACTACTATCTTGTGGTGGAGTATGCTCCCAGACATTATCATTTATTTTCATATACACTTCATTGACCCATTTCATCCACAAAACATCCTTTTTAGTAGATAATTGCCACTATAGTTTTCCAATAAATGCAATATTTCGATCCTCACAACCTTTGATATTCAAACCTCCAAACTTCTTTGGTAAACATACTCTTAGCCAGGATACCAAGTAAACTCTTTTGTGACTTTCAATTTTAGCCCAAAGATTTTCCTTACACTTTCTATCTACTTCCTTCAACATACTTTGTGACAAGATAAATACATTCCCCAAAAGGTGAATATAGAGAACAACGTTGTATTTATAAATTGCAATCTGCCAGCATATGAAAGTTGTGTAATACCCTGTATTTTTATCTAGCTTTGATTCGTCCCTAGAACATCAAAGATTTTGCTTCATAGATGAATACCTTTTATTTCCTGTGGTATTTTTAAGATTTTGACTTTTTATCATGAGGAAAATTGAATAAGCTTTCCATCAATACCAAATTCGCCCAAATCCGACACTCGGGCGAAGAGTTAGAGCCATTTTAGTAAGAAAGTGTACCACCTGGTACTTTAGCGCGTCGCGGAGTCAGCCAAAATGTCAATCGTCAAAATCCAGTGAGCCTCCGCGATTATGACACGTCGCGCCAAGGCTCAATTTCAGAGTTGTCAATTTTCAGTGCTCCAACGTGATTCCACCGCATCGCGGTGCCTTTCCAGTTCGCAACCAAAGTGGCAACGCAATTTCCACCGTATCGCGCCACCAACCAATTTCCCAATTGTCCAGTTTCCAGTGAGCTGGCGCGATTTCACCACGTCGCGCCAGCATGAAAAATCAAAATTTTCAGATTTCGTTATTTAATTCCAAGGACCAATTGGTAATTTCCTAAAGCCCCTAATCAATCTATACACGGGATTTAAACCCTTAATAGCTAAAATTGCTCATTTATTTTCACTATTCTCCAAGAACAAAAGCATTCTATCTCAAAGATAGAAACCTCTAGCCCCCAAGTTTCAAAAGCAATCTCAAGAATCCCTCTAAGAGTCTTCAAGAACTTCAACAATCTAGATTTCCAGGTATGTTAGATGTTGATTCTTAGGTTCCTTCCACCCAAAAAGTTCAAGAATCCTTTTCTAAATTCAAAGATTATATATTTATGAGTTTTCATGATTCATGTGAATTGAAATTGAAGTTCATGTTGTTATTGAGTTTTAATTCATGTTTTGTTTACTAAGTCCCAAGTTTTGATCCTAGTAGGCGATGTTTATGTGATGTTCATGATAAACCCCTTCAAGATACATGTTGATTGATGTAACCATGTTAATTAGGTGTATTGAATGAAGTATGCTCCCCATATGTTTGATAAAATGTTTATGTGAAGGAGATAGAGTCATTATAGCATGTTGATAAGAAATCCCCAATTGTATACAAGTTAATGCATGCCAAGTGTTTGTTGAAAGGCCTTAGTGAATGAATTATGATATGTTGCATGCATTCCTACTCATGTGCATTCCTTATTGAATGAATTATGAGATAAAAGTATGTACTCTCTATACATTTACATGTTTAAGACTTCTAAGTGCTTGAAGAGATGTTTCATTGATTGTGTTGTGAATGATAGCCTATTGCCATGTTATGTACGAGTTGCCCTGTCTTGTATTATTTATGTTATCGAGTCCTGGGGGTATTTATACCCAAAAAATTAGTTGTTTGTCTAGAGCAAGTGTTAGTTTTCAAGATACTCTCAATCAAGCCACGATTAGTAGAACTCAAACAGTCCTAGAACTTAGGAAATCTCAGTATCAGTAGCATTCTAGCTTCAGTTTAGTAATCAATTCAGAACTCAGTAGTATTTCGTCAGTCAACAGAACTCAGTGAACTCAGCTTAGCTAAGTTAATCAGTACGATCAGTAACAGATTCAGCTCAGCCTAGTACAGTCTAAGAATAAGTTCAGAGTCTTTCAGTTGGGAGTAGAATTCAGCACCGAGCGAGCCTAGGGATGGGGGCTCACCCGTTAAATAGGTCTGAGATCCCTAGAAGCAATTCCTAAGTTCCATAACTACGTAGCCAGAGTAGGTACGAGATATCACCCGTTAGAAAGGACTGACATACTCAGGATTCACCCGTTAGGTAGGACTGATCCCAGGGGTCACCAGTTAGATAGGACTGACTCCACAAAAGTTTTCTTTACCTGTGGCACGGTACTGACACCCTTCCAACTAGGGTTACAGGTTGGACTCCAAACTTAGCTAAAAGGGGTATGTCGGTTAGATGACTACCTCTCATAGTCTCAGCTTCAGAATCAGTCTCAGTAAAAGAACTCAGCTCAGTAGCACCGATTCAGGACTATTAGATACAGTCACTCAATAGTATTATCAATGAATTTAGAGATCACCCGCTAGATAGAACTGATCTCAGATTTAGTCAAGCAATATCAGTATCAGTACCAATAGATTCAGAGATCACCTATTAGATAGGACTGATCTCAAATACAGTCAATTAGTATCAAGTACCATTAGATTCAAAGATCACCCGCTAGATAGGACTAATATCAGATTTAGTTAATTATCTTCATTATCAATATGTTTAGAGATCACTCGCTAGATAGGACTGATCTCAACCTCAGTCAATCAGATATCAGTATCAGTATACTCAGTAATTAGAAATCCAATTATTAGAATTCAATATTCAGTATTCAGTGTTACTACGATTTCAGTTATAGTTTATGCACTCTTGCATGTATCCTTATTCAGTAGTCTCATGATATTTAGTCAGTATTGTTCATGCATGTAAACCCTTGCATTCATCCTTACCTCATCTAGCGTACCAGTACATTCCCACGTACTGACGCATACTTTTCTCTTGCGCTATGGTGTCTTATACCATAGGTTTAGAAGCACGGGATCCATAGCACCTTTAACAGTTCAGATTCAGCCAGCAGCAGTAAACTTAACAGTGAGTCCTCATAATTCGAGGATGTTTCTTATTTTATTATTGCATTAGATTTAGCATTTCAGTAAATGGAGTAAGTTGGGGGATTGTCCCATCAACTCATCAGACTAGATGTTCAGACAGTTGTATTAATATTCAGTTTTCCATTGTATTTCAGTTTTTGAACCTTATGGCAAGTTTTTCGCCAGTTTTCCATATTTTTACAGTGTATTATTCAGTGGTCAGTTACAGATATCAGTCAAGGGTTAACTTGTGATCCTTCGGGATTATGAGCACCGTGTAGCGTCTGGGGTACCAGACTCGGGGCGTTACAAGTTGCTTGGAGTAACCTTTGTTGGTTATACTAGTAATCTTTTCCACCAACTAATCAAAATCTACTTTGTTCTACCTCCTTGAAGATAGAGGTAGACCTAAATATCTCATAGGTAAGGATCCAAGAGTGAACCCTGTCATATTAAGTATGCCTGCTTAACATCATCTTCAACACTTGCTAAATAGATGTTGGATTTCTCCAAGTTAGCTACAAGCCTAATTGCTACACGAAAATGTTTAATTGTTTCCACGATTTTCAGAATTGAAACCCAGTCATCCTTACAGAATAACATTAAATCATCTGTAAATATCAAGCATGTAAGCTTAGTATTCTTACACATTGGGTGATACTGAAATTCAGTCAGTGCATCCAGCTTCTTCAGTGTTCTTTTTAAATATTCCATAACAAGAACAAATAACAAAGGAGACATAGAATCTCCTTGCCTCAACCCCCTCTTTCCTTCAAATCCCTGACCTACACCATTAATCTTGATAGTGAATTGATTAGAACTCACACACCTCATGACAAGATTAATAAATGAAATGGATCCATATCCTTTTAGTGTTTCTTCTAAAAATTCTCAACTAACCATGTCATATGCCTTCTTCAAGTCAATTTTCATCATATACCTTGAAATAATTTTCCTACTATAGTGTCTTAAAAGGTCATGACATATTAAGACAATGTGTATTAGGCATCTACCTTTCATAAAAACACCTTGGTTTTCAGCCACTATCACTAATACAACTTCTCTTAGCCTCTAACAAATAATTTTAGAAATGCATCTGTAGACCACATTGCAACATGCAATAGGTCTATACTGACTTGTAAACTGTGGATTATCCACCTTTGGTAATGCAATATTAGTAGCATTGACTTACTTAAGCAACCTACCATTATCAAGGAACTCCATTATAGCATCAGATATCTCAGCACCCACAATACTTCGGGAGGATTTGAAAAATCCCCTACTAAATCCATCAGGTCCTAGACTCTTATTAACACTTATACTAAACATAGAAGACTTAACTTTACTGATACTGTACGATTACAACAGTTTTAATTACTGACAAGTATTTAGAAAAGGTTCATCCTTTAGTATATATACCTCGGCAGGTATCCAATTCTCTTGCTTAGTACCCGACAATTTTTTATCGAATTTTAGAAAAACTGATGCTATTGCCTGAGTTTCTGTTTGCAGAACCCCTTGATCATCAGTAATCTGTATAATGGCATGTTGCAGTTTCTTTTGTTTAATGACTAGAAATAAATACCTTGTACAATCAACACCTTGTTTTAGCCATGTTGCCTTACTTCTCTACACAAGAACCATTTCTGCGAAGTAAGAGGAATTTCTGAACTTCTGGCTCTTCTCTTTTTCAATGCCATGTAGTACCACATTTTAAGGATCACCATGTAAAGCTACTTGTGCTTGAATAAGAACTTGTTTGTATTCATCTGCTTCAGTCAAAAGATTGCTAAAATATTGTGTATTAAGTTGTCTCAGCATTGGCTTCAACCTCTCCAGTTTCTTCACCACTTTGAACATACCATAACCATGAATTATTTGATCCCAACCTTGCTTCACTACCTCTTCAAATGTAGGGTGAGTCACCCAAACATTGCAATACTTAAAAGTTGGTCTATTATATCTTTAAGCATGAGGCACGCATATCTTCAGTGGTGTATGATCACTTGGTCCTTTAGGAAGAGAATAAGCCCTAAAGCTAGGCATGGTATTCAACCATTCCTAGTTGAAGAAAATCTAATCAATCTTGGACATAATTCTACTCTCACTATGTCCAACCCTCCAGGTATATTTACTTTTAGTTACTGGAATTTCCATCAGACCACAACTCTCAATACATTGGTGAAAATCCTTAATCTCAATCATAGTTACCCGAGTATCTCTAATTTTATCTGCAGTATTTAGTACTGAGTTATAATCACCCATTATTAACCAGGGCAAAGTCATCCCTCTATTTAAATTGACTATATACTCCTACAAGCTTTTTCTTTATTCCTGTCTATTAAAAACATACACTATAGTGAGGCCATAACTCTTTTGCAGGCTTATATGATATACCTGGCAAGTCAAAGCTTGATCAATGCTACTTATTATGTCGCATAAAAATAGTCAGGTCTCCATGTTAACCATACTCTACCATTGTAGTGGTGATTGAAAGTAGTATGTAATCATAACCACCAAACAATTTGTTGTCCAACTGATCAATTTTATCCACCTTACCTTAACCTTTGTTTCCAACAACCCTACTAAACCAATGTTTTCAACGGTACAAAGGAGTCTGATCTCCTTTTTTTTGTTAGGGGCATTCATGCGCCTAATATTTTAGCTCATCAAACTATCCATTTATAATTAGGTGGTTAGTTGGTTCACCCCCATTTATACCACAATGACCAAATCTGGTCTCTACATCAGTTTGCACATCCTTACTCATAGTTGGAAAGAATCAAGTAGTTCACTTGTTGCCTCTTCTTTCCCAACTTTCATGCGTTATACACTTTGCGCCCTTTTTACTTATCTACACCATATTTGTTCCCCTTGCCATCATATACTACCTTCCCTTTTAGTTTACTTGTATCCTGCTTGTGTGAATGCTCTTCCCTAGTAACATTTGCATTAGTTGGAACCTCCCTGTCATTAACCTGAACGTATGGGTTGAGGTGTTTCTTTTAGCTCTACAAGCAATTTCTTCATGCCTATACTTTTGATAAAATTTACATAGAACATGTTTCTAATCATACTGCACCTTTTGTTCAATTATTAACCTATTCTTATTTTTAAAAACTACCTTCTCTGGTAACTTAGCATCCATCTTCACCTTAATCAACAACCTTGCAAAACTCAAACCCAACTTCTTCTCAGTCTGAGTATTCTCCATCAATGGCTTCCCAATGAGGCTACCAATTTTACTCAGTGCCTTTTTACTCTAATACTTAAATTTCAACTTAACCCAAATAGGAACAGTTGACAATTCTTCCTTAGGAAACTCCATATCAGGATGACATGCTTTCACTATCATCGACTTGTTATCGAACTTATAAATCCCCCCCTTGTAGCACCTCAGATTTGTCCAAACTAATTTGAAATCGAACAAGAACAATCCCATTTTTAACATAGCAATTTTATCAAATACCATGATTCCCCCATAATCTTATCACATAGCTATTCATGACTGCAAAAAATGAGCTCCCAATACATAACAGACTATAGCATGTTGCTAGTACTTCAATTCAATTCTAACATCATCCAGATCAATTTCACATACAAGTGAATCATCACACAGCTCAGGCACAACATATTCTAAGTAAAAAACATGCATTTGAGAGTCTTGAAATCCAAGTTGGCTTCAACCTCATCTGTCCACGACATCCCAGTGCTTACCTTCACTTCAATACTTTTTATTTCATTAGAATTGGGCTCTAATCGACCTGGTTCTTTCATCGAACACGTAGAAGGTATTGTTCCATTGATCTCTACACTTTTGTCTCCCTTACAGGTTCCTTGTACAATTTCTCTCAATTCGCTCAACACGGTTGAAAATGAACTTACATCATCATTCAACTCAGTGTATTCAGTATTACGATTGTTCATCATAATTGTGCACAATTGCGCTGGATTATTCGTTACAGTGCTCACCCTCGTCTGCTTTCTTCCTCCCTTAGTTCAATTTCCATGATACGCAGCTGATTCCTGTGCCATTTTCGCCTTCTAAGAGGGCATCAGAGCTCTCTTCTCCTTGGATGGCGCAAGTTAGGCTAACATGCACCAAGAGAGAAAGAGACTCATATGTGTCTTTATTAGGATAATAATACGTATTTACCTGAACGGTATATGTGATTTTTTTATTTGTCCACTTTTCTATTGAAAAGAAATTAAGAACCTGATAAAAGTAATATCATATTATTTTTTAAATGTGATAAATTTAATACTTTTAAAATACATTAGATAGTAAATTATATTTAATGCTAAGGATGAAATGGGCGGAAATAGATAAATTATTCATTGATTTTATAAATTGAATAAGTGTTGGACATTTTAAAATAAAAAAATGAACAAGTAAAGATGAACAAAGTGGAGTAATTAAAAGATTTATAATTAAAATAATATTATACTCTCTTCGTTCTATATTAGTTGGTCATTTTTCTTTATACATGCGTGTTAAGAAATCACAAATAATAAGGTAAGTTTACTAAGTAGACGTTTCACAATATTATTCATAATATTTCAAAAATACGTTTTCACTTTATTTCGAATACTTGTTTGGCCATAAATATTTTTGAAAAATATTCTTACAACATTTAAATTTTAAAAAAACACCTCTTGAGGTTTTTCACTATTTTTGGATTCACTTTTTGCACGTTTTAATCTATTTTTTTCAAAAAAAATAAAATATTTTCATAAAATAACCCTTTTCATAAAACTCTAAAAAATTTAAAATTTGTTTTCAGTTTTATATTTTTTTTAAACTTTAAAAATGCTCCATTTCTAAAATACTATGGTCAAATACAACTCCAACTCTATTTTTAACTTTAAAAATATCAAATAAAGTGAATATAGTTTTGATTTTTATGGTCAGACGAGTCTTAAATCACCCTT
Organism: Capsicum pubescens; assembly: GCA_030864215.1. NCBI lineage: Eukaryota > Viridiplantae > Streptophyta > Magnoliopsida > Solanales > Solanaceae > Capsicum > Capsicum pubescens. The sequence continues at coordinate 330,752,463 of CM061548.1, read as the reverse complement.
TAAAAGACTTCTTGAAAACTTTACAAATGAGTATGAATACTTTCAAAAAAAATTAATTGCAAGTGTAATATCAAAAAAAATTCAATTAATACTTATTGATTCAGTAAGGTGGACAACTACTCCTTCCGTCCATCTTTACTTGTCCTCTTTTCTATTTTAAAATGTTCAATAATACTTGTCCAGTTTCTAAAATTAATGAATAAAATAGGAAAAAGACATGTTTTTCCCCCTAAAATTGTCACCAAAACGCACTTTAGCCATTAAACTTAGCCTGTAATTATTTACCTCTCTTATGAATATTAAAGTGTATTATTTTGCTCCATTCATGGCCGCGTGTAACCCCGGCAAAACAAGGCGCATTAAGCACTAAATGAGACCCGAATTAATTTTTTTAAAACAAAATAATGGTCATCTTTTTTTTCCCTTTAAAACCCGACCCTTTATCCCAATTTCAAAACCCTAACTCCTCTTCTCCTTCATCTTCAATCAACTCAAACCTTACTTTGATTTGAAATTGCTTAAAATATCAAGACCATTATTTTATTATTTTTGTTAATTTGCTCTTATTTTTCCTTCATCTTTTTTTTCCCTTCCTGATTTTTCCATTCATTTTTTATTTCTATGAAAAAGGTAAATTCTTTCTTCTTTTGGTATGTAGATTTTATTGTCATTTTTTGTTCTAAAATTTATGGATTGAATTATTTTGTAGCATACCATGAGATCGGTTAACTTGTCTAAGCTTTGTTTGGAAGTGAACAATTTTGCTATGAATCAAGAAGTTCGTTGCAATCATAATTTTGTAGTTTATTTGAAGACATCTTGGACTTCAACTAATCCCGACAGAAGATATTGAGCATGTCCTTATTATGTGGTAAATATCTAAAAAAATTCTCTTTTTCTTTATTCTGGTATATTCAATTGAACACTAATCCTTTGTTTAAATTGTTGAAGGATCCAAGATTTTGTGACTTTTGGTGTAGGAGGGACAAAGAAGACATTGATCCAAGGTCCAAATTTGTAATTCCTAAACTAATAGAAAAGTTAGTTGAGTTTAAGAATTTAGTGGAATCTTGTCATCAAATCATGCAACCATCAGTCAATGAAGTTTTTAAGATGGAAGCTTCCGAAGAAGTTGATAAGCCTAGAGTGTCCAAACAAGATGATAATTGTGTAGACATTAAATTGAAGAAATTAGAAGAAGAGATTGAGAACTTGAAAGAAAGAGAAAAGAAGTGCATAAGTATCATGGCTAAAGGAAGGACTAGGGAGAATATTTTTCATATTTATTGTGTTTTGTTATTGCATTGTAGTTATAAGCTATTAGTTTAGAATGATCAATGTAAAGAAAGACAATAGAGTTACCTTAGGATTTTGATGTGTAGCAGTTTTTATTTTCATTCAATCTTTTGTAATCATCCTTGAAGTATCTATGTAATTTTTTGTTGGGGATCCCTTCTTTGTTTGTGTATTCTATTTGCAAGTTCATAAGAATCTTGTTTGAAGTTTCTTATGTTGTTTTTCTACTAGCAAGTACCCATAAATAGACACATAAAATGGATGGCAATGATAAAATTATATATACCCAAATGTGTTGTCTTGGCTGCATGTATTGCTAGAAATATTCACGTGACACAACAGCAGTCACAGTTGCATAATAGATCAAAATGTTGCAGTCATAACTGCATAATTAAGAGATCAAAAATTGCAGTCACAGTTGCATAATTAAGAGATCAAAAATTACAGTCACAGCTGCATAATTATTTGAAAAAAAAACAGGTATCACAAAGCAGTCACAACCGCATAATTATTTTACAAAAATATATTTATCCAGGCACAACTACATAATTGTTTGAGCTAATCAAACATCAAATATATGACAGAATTTAGTGGAACAAATCATACTTCTAAGACTAGACAACTGAAGAACTTGTTTGGCTCAACTAATTCATTTATACAGCTTTGGTACTTGTCTTCATTCTTTTTGGTGCTCTTATTTCTTGAAGTCCTTTCTGGGTGACAGCAGGCTTTTCTTTCTATTTCACACCTGATCTTGGTTTATGATGATCAAGATTTCCAGTTACAAGAGAGGAATTCAAAGGCATTCTAGGTTGGATTAAAGAAAAAATAATTAGTCTTTTGATGATTAACTTGAATATTGAAAAGTGTAAAATCATTCAACCACTTACATTATGAATTTTAAAACCACTTTATGTATGTAGAACACCCATCACAACCATTCTTGGTCTTTTAAAACTCGTCCCTCGACCCCTACTAGTAACACCACCAAGATTAGATGCAGGATCAACAAACCCTTTACCCCTTTCACTGAAACCACTAGTATTTGACGTAGTAGCATCACTCCCTGTACCCCTTCCAATGACACCAATAGTATTTGCAATAGCAGCAGCAATCCCTCTACCCCTACAAGTCCCTCTTCGCCTTCCAGTAGAACGACCTATATTAACTGCATGAGCAGCAGTCTTTCTACCACTACAAGTCGCTCTTCCTCTTCCATTGACACCACTTACATTAGATGAAGAACGACAATCTCTTTACTCTTTTAAGTCCCTCTTTCCCTTCCAATACCACCAATCACATTTACAGCAGCAGCAACTACAATATCCTAACAGTCAAAATAAGAGATATCAAGCAGCTGCAATAGCCTAACAATAAAAATAATATCCAAATTCAATAAAATTTAAGGTGAATTATAAATAAATTTTACCTGTTTTGTAAGCCGTTTTGTTCTTCCTCTTCCTTTGCTTGTATTTGTTTGAGACTGACTTGGAGCTGCAGAAGAACCAGCACTTGAACTTAGCCCTTTTCATCTACCAGTTATAGCTTTTGCACCAAAAGGACAACTCCTCTTATTTTGACCCTTTGCATGACAAGTGTTGCAGGTCATTTCAGTATCTCTTTTGAATAATTTACCTGTCTTATTCTCAGTTTCCTCTTTCTTTCTTGACTTAGGGGGATTGCCTGGCATTTTCCTAATTTTTGGTGGTATAATAGAAAGATTGGTTAACTGTGGCCACATTTACATTTCAGTAACAATCTGAATAAAAAAACTATAGGTCTTTTGGTATGTTTCCTTGTTATACCAATGTGAGACATGAGTAATAGGCTCCAATCTTCTAAAATGAAGTGCATCTATAGCATGACAACAAGGCAAGCCTTTTAGCATCCAAGATATACAAGTACATGTTCTATTATTTAGTTGCACTATAAATGTATTGCCTCAACTGTCCTTAGCCTCAAAATCATATTCACCATTCCATTAAAGGGTACACTTCATTGATTTTGAAGTGTTCTCAACCAATACCTTTAAAGCCATTGGAGAAATGTCACTTATCCAAGTCTCAGAGAACTGTCTCAACTCTATTATTCTTTTCATTACTTTGACCCTTATTTCCTCAAGCATTGTGATAATAGTATTGTATCTTGCCCCCAGAATTCATGAGTTAAAACTTTCAGCCATGTTATTATCAACACTATCACAACAACTAAAAGTACTGAAATAAACCTTGGACCACCTTTCGATGTTGTACCACAAAAGATCTTCATAAATTCTATTACCTAACATCTCCGTATGATCTAGTTTTCTTTTCAACTCTTGCTCATATATTGACTTGGCACATTTCTAGAAGCAATTCCTTCTTTAATGCCTCTCCAATCTTTAGACCAGTTAGCCAAAATATATTTTGCACACATTTTTTATTCTGCATTTGGCAGTAACTGTAGAATTGCAATGTCAAGACCCTTCAGCAACATATAAAATGATTAGTTGACATAACAATATAGAAAAAAATAAAGTAGTTAAAAACATAAATGAATAAGATAGAACAAATTACCTTCTGCATAGCAGTCATGATTGTCAATCCTGTCCCATCACCAAGCTCTAGATCATGCCTAACAAGTGTAATAAACCATGTCCAAGTGAAAGTGTTTTCAACTTCAACCACTGCCCAAATCAGTGGTAGCATTTGGTTATTCACATCTTTACAAACAGCTACAAGCAATTGGCCTTTGCAAACATCTTTCAAGAAACAACTATCAAATCCAATAATCTTCTACATCCAACTTTGAATGTTTTCTTCAAAGCATCAAAACATATATAGAAGGATTGAAACCATTGTTTTCCACCTTAAAAAATTTCTTCACCAAGCATCACCACACATGTGCTGCCTGGATTAAACTTTAATAGTTCATCTCAATAATCAAGAATTCGTTTAAATTCCTCCACATGATCGCCCATTATCTGTTGCAACACCCTGTTTCTTGCTTTTCTTGCAACAGTTCTCCCAACATACACGTCCAATTCCTTTTTCACTAGATTTTGCCACTGAAAAACTCTAATGTCAGGCTCAGAAATAATTCCATCCCTATACCTCTCTGCTAAATACTTTGAATTGATCAATTTATTTTTTATTGTGGCAGTACATACATGCACTGTATTATACTTTTTTACAACAAAATCTCTTGTCCTTGAATCATGGCTGCCAAATAATAACCATGGACAACTATCTTCACATTTTATCCTCACTCTAGTTGGTTCATTTATATACATGTCCAGCTCTACATATTCTTGAACTGCATATCTAGTAACAGCTTCTCTAAATTGCTTAACATTTTCAAAAGCTAGATCAGTTTTTCAAACAATTAACTTACAAGTAGGATAAAAAAACAACTCTATTTTTAGTTTTTTTTTTCCTCCTTGCATTTAGTACACTTCTTACAGGATGTTGAATCTTATCCTCATCATCAAAATCTACATCAGTATCTATTTCAAAACTAGCATTTTCATCTGCATCAAAGGATGGCTCATCACCACCTAATTTATTCTGTAGTTTTTTTTTTCTTGGACATATACTTATTATATCCCACATCAACTTCCTTTTTCCTTAAATTAATCCCTTCAGCTCTAGGCTCTCTTTATTTCTTTTTATTTACCTTGGCAGCTCTCTTTTCTGCTCTCAAAGTCCTAACCTCCTCATAAGTATCGCTACCATATTCATCATCACATTCAAGCAAATCACCACAATCAAAATCTTCACTATGTTGACTATCACTTTCCCAATCAGAATGTACTACTGGAACATCTGATGCAGTAGAAGTAGAAGTTCTACCTAAATCTTTCACAACACTAGCACTATCCCCACCCAAATCTTCATAAACACTAGCACCACCCCCTCCAAAATTTTCCTCAACAGTAACACTACCCCACTCAAATATTCCCCAACACTAGCACCACCCCCACCCAAATCTTCCTCAACAGTAGTAACATCCCTACCCAAATCTTCCTAAACAATAGAAGAACATCTACCTAATTCAATAGTAGAAGAAACTTCACCAACACCGACACCAACAGTAGGTTGTACAGTTTCTTCAGCTCCTTCAAACCCTAAGTTATGCACAGAGGTTTGTGCAGGGTCTTTATCAAAAGAAGCAAAGGATTCTTCACTCACATGCTTATCATATTCAAGGGCGGGAACCACATAAGCTTCTTCAATTAAGTGTGACACATACAGTTCAACCATATTTCTATTTTTTAACTTAGGTATAATACCCAAAATATCCCTATCACATGTAACCTTTACCAAATGATTAGACTTAGGTGGTCTAATATAAACAACACAAGAGGAACAATTGTATCCAATTTTCTTAACATAGCCTACAAACTCAAAGTAAGATAATTTATCAATATCTACGTCTAAACAATCAGTCTGCATACCTCTGATGTATTTAATATGGAATTTTTGTTGTAATTTTTCTCCATGGTGAAATCCCAAGGTAATATACATAAAATCCATTTTCAAACTGCAAAAAATTTAAAAAAATACGAGCTTTAGTCAAAATCGAAAATCTAAACACGAAATCCTTTGAAAATCGATTGGATAAAAACCCTAGATGCAAAACAAAGGTAAAAGAAAGGGATTACTAACCATCAAATCACGATAATCTTAGCATCTCCAAGAAATGAATGATTTATTAGGTTAGGAATTGATTATGTTTTTGTTTTTGATTAGTTTTTTGTCCCTTTTGTTTTTTTATTTCTAATTGACGGGTTAGGAATGAGAAAGGGAATGGCGGTTAGGTACTTTCGATAGGAAAAGGGTCGGATCATGCTGGGTTTTATTTAAAATGGATCGATTTTTTTAAAAGTGGCTCATTTGAGATGGACCAATGAAATGGCGAGTGCCTATACAACAATGAACCTTGACTTGGTCTCGGCCACGAAGGGAGCAAAATAATACACTTTAATGTTCATAAGAGGATAAATAATTGCAGATTAAGTTTTATGGCTAAAGTAAGTTTTTGTGACTACTTTAAGGGGAGGGGGAATATGTTTTTTCTCAATAAAATACTTGAATCTACCCATTCTATCCTTAGCATTAAATATGATTCTTATTTAATGCATTTTTTAAAGTATTAAATTTATTATATTCAAAGGGTAGTTAGTAAAATTACTTCTATCATTTACTGTTTCTTAATCACCGTGTCAGTAGGAAAGTAAACGACGGCGGAGAAAATAATATGCAATAACTTCTTTTTAGTAAAATGATTAATTAATATGAAGCGGGGACAATAATAGATTGCAAAATTTGTAATTCCCCATAGAAAGGTGGCTAAAATTTATTACTTCCCATTAACAATTAAAGACGGCGGAGAAAATAATATGTAATAACTTCTTTTTAGTAAGATGATTAATTAATATGAAGCGGGGACACTAATAGATTGCAAAATTTGTAATTCCCCATAGAAAGGTGGATAAAATTTATTATTTCTCATTTCCCCTAATTTTATAAGTTTGAATTATTAGTCTGTATTTCCTCCGTCCAATAATATTTGTTCATTATATTTAAAATAGATGTTAAATAATATTTCAGTTAGAAAAACTAATGAATAATTTATTGTTTGGAAAAGTCTTTTTGGCCATAATAGTAATAAATCATATTCACACTATAAACTAGTTAGTTTTATGACCTTTCTACCCTTTTCATCCTAAATTTGAATTTCTAACATTACTTTATTTATTATACCATTTTCCAATACATTGAAAACTATCCCAATACATGGGAATAGATAATTTATGTATTCTATTTATAATTATTTTCTTAATTGACAATTAAATAATTAAATAATTGCCAAATGTAGTAATATATAATTAAGAAAAAAAATAATTAGTACAAATTTATTTATTAATTTTTAGTTATATTTTTTTTTTTTACGTTTGTAGTTGTTTAATTTTAGTTCAACTTTTAATTATGTAGTATAGTTTATACTTTGTACATATTTTGAGAAATTTAATTAAATTGATTTATTTATTTATTATCTAGTTTGATTTTATGATTTTTTTTTAATGAATACAAAAATTATTGTATGAAAATAGATTTTTAAGGGTGAATTTCCTAAATAGTCAGCTAAGTTTTATAATTTTTCTTCAAATATCACTTATGTTTTATTTAGGATCACAATATCATTCAACTATCACTTTTTTCCTCAAAAAATAGTAAACACCTCAAAAGTCTTCTTCTCTCTTAGTTGACATGAATGTCACTAAAATTTATTTTTTTAAAAAAGACTAGACCTATTTAACTCATCAAACTCATTTAATCAAACTATAATTCTTTTTTTCTTTGAAAAAATGCATTAGTTTATTAAAAAAAAATTATACTTAGAAAAACTTTATCGGTGCTAAAACTTGACATATATTTTTTCAAGGGTTATTTTTCTCAATGGCCACTCATATTTTTTGAATTTCCTACAAAAATTATTTTTATTTTTTTAGAGATAATAATATGACTCAACTATCACTATTATTCTAAAAAAAAAAATATCTTATATGTCTCTTTCTCTTCTAAGTGGCGGGTCATGTTATTAAATTATTTTTTTTAATAATAGACTTATTTAAATCATCAAACTTATTTAGTCAAAATTATATTCTTATTCTTTTCTTTTAAAAGAATATATATTAATTTATTAAGAAGAAATTTTCATGTTTAGAAAGCTTTTATCATTACTTAAACTTTCAATTTTTTTCTAAAGTTATTTTCTTGGATTGTTATAAATATTTTTGGTGTCGCTTATAAGAATCACTTTGTTTTTGCTAAGACAATAATATCACTCAGTTATTAATATTTTTCTCAAAAAATCACTAAGTACCTCAAAAGTTTCCTCCTCGTCTAATAGCATGTCATGTCAGTAAACCATAATTTTTTAAAAAATAATAAATATATTAACTTCGCAAACTCATTTAACCAAAATAATAGTTTTATCTTTTTATAAATATATATTAATTTATTAAGAAGAAATTCTCATACTTAGGTATTTATACTTTTTTCTAGAGTTATTTTCCTAGATAATCGTTCAGGTTTTTATATATAATTGTCTACAAAGATCAGTTGTTTTTTAAAGAAAATAATATCACTAAATTACATAAGTTATGTAGAGATTTTAATTTGCATGTAAAATAATATGATAAAGATTAAGTATGGTAAAGAATTTCTAAACAGGAAAATTAAGCTAATGTATTTTTTTTTTAAAGAATAAAGTTATAATTTTGAGTAAATGAGTTTGATAAATTAAAAAATTTATTATTTAAAAAATGTGATTTTAATGACATGGCATGTCAACTAAGAGAGAAGAATATTTTTGAGGTATTTAGTATTTTCTTAGGAAAAGAGTAATAGTTGAGTAATATTGTGGTCAAGAAGTTGAGTAATATTGTGGTCCTAAATGAATATAAGTGAAATTTGAAAGAAATTTTTAAATTCACTTACAGTTTTAATAATAACATGTTTTGGCATGTTTAAAATTTTATTATTTTATATTTTTCTACAGATAGATATACTAACAAAATACGTCGTGGTTAAATGTAAAAAGTTATTTTGCTAAATAATTTAACCACAATTTTTTTCCGTAACATTTGTAGCAATAAATGTGGCTAAAATTTATATACATATTTTATATGGTCCATGACTAAGAATTTATATTTATTGCTATGAAATCTATTATGTTGTAGACCGTAGTTATAAAGAAAATTTTACTTTACAATATATATATATATTGTATGCATATATATATATATATATATATTGATTTTATCTGCGACAAATAATTTGTATCTATCTTCATATAATTAGTGAGAATTTATAAAATTTTCTTTAGATTAAGTATATTAATTAATAAAATAATTTATTTATTCAAACTATATTTGAAACTTATAAATAGGATCCTATAAATTTGAATTAAGCAAAATAATAAACACCTCTAAAATTCTTAGAACACTTGTTCATGATGAAGCTTGAGTGAAACATATTAAAACTTTGTTTAAATTCTTTATAATTAATTAATTAATTGAAGTTAATAGAATCATTAATATAGACATTTTTTTTTTTAAATAATATTTTAAACTTACAAGTTATAAAATTGAATCGCATCATTGACAACACTAATTAAACTAGACCGATAAAGATATTATTTCGATGAAACAAGTCTAAAGTAAAATTTAGTAAAGTTAATCTGTTTAAATTTGTTATAATAAGTTGATTAAAAAATAACAAAATCTAATCACATATTTATTTAGATATAAATTATTGTACAAATACACTGTTGTGACAGCTATGTTCAATTATTAATCCTGGGTTCAACTAATTATAACTATATTTATAATAATTATTAATTAATAATTTAGTATTACACTATAAAAATATTGTTCAGATAGATGAGGTTCGAATCTTTGAATAAAATAACTATTGTCGTAACACTTGATCAAGGTAAAGTGTGTTGATTTGTTGTTATCACAATATTTTACAAATTATATTTGAAAATTATATATATATATATATATATATATGTATGTATGTATATATAACCGTTGTCGTAACACTTGATCAAGGTAAAGTGTGTTGATTTGTTGTTATCACAATACTTTATAAATTATATTTGAAAATTATATATATATATATATATATATATATTAATTTTATTTGAGCATAATAATAAAATAAAATCATTAGAGATCATTTTAGTAACAAATATAAGTAATAATTCATAATTTATCAAATCGCTGTAATATAGGGGTGAAAGACAACTTATATGATTAACACTGTATCTCATTCTCTTTTGTTAGACAAATGTGAACTATATGCATAATTTCTATAAGTGTCAACGTTTATCAGGTTTAAGGTATGTTGAATTGTCGTTATTGCGATATCTTACAAATTATGCCTGAGAATTATTTAAATATATATTTAATTTTATTTAACCATATACTTAAAAAAATAAAGAATTAGAGGTCATTTTAGTAACAAATATAAGTAATGATTCACAATTTATCAAACTGGCGTAACATAGGGGAGAAAGACTTGTACCATCAACACTTATGTCTCACTTTTTTTGGTTCGACACAAATGACTATGTGAATGATTTTTATAATGTGTCAACATTTACCAGTTCCAAATTGTGATGAGCTGCCGTTATTGAAATATTTGAAAAATTATTCAAATATATAGTTTAATTTTATTTTAACATAATAATTAAAAATAATTACGCATTGTGCCACTTAAATGGGCATTTGTGATTTATTTATCTCACTTATAAAGGATGATAAACAGACAACAGATCGACATGTTTGCTTGTGTTGCCTCCTTAGATATTTTCTTTTATATTTGTTTATTTAACTTTTCTTTTTAATCTATTATATATTTGAGAATTACGTAAAAGTATTATGAATCATAATAATTACCAACTTAAAATAATTAAAAAGACGTAAAAAATTTAATTGACTCTCTAAAATTTATTACTGCCACATAAATTGAGACAAAAGAACAAGTACCATAAATCACAATAATTAATAAATTAAAATATTTAAAATATATATAATAAAATTTAGTACATTCTCAAAATTGTATCAATACCACATAAATTGAGACAAAGGGTATAACAAATATTAGTTAAAAATTATGTAAAAAATTATTATGTTTTTAAGAAAATTAAACTACATAATTTAAATAATTTTTTAAATGTAATTTGAAAATATTTTAACAACGAAAGTTAAAACTCTAACACTTTAAACATGGTAGACATTAATGTATCATAAAAATCGTAAAAATTATATAGTTCATAAGTATCGATCCTAGTTAATATCAACCTAAGAAAGTCGTGTATTAATATTGTAGTCTTGCACCCTTATGTTATGCTGGTTTGATAATTTGTTAATCATTACTTATATTTGAGCATATTTTATTTGTTAAATTTTAAATCTAAAAATTTTCATATTTGAATGATATTTTAAATTTAATTTAAAAATATTGTAATAACGACAGTCAAGACTTAAACACTTTAGATGTGGTGGATATTGATAATTTATAAAAATCAAAGTATTCATTATAGTCGACTCTAGTTAACAACAACCCGAGAGAGTCACACGTTAATATTGTAGTCTTGCGCCGATATTACATTAATTTGATAATTTAAAAATCATTACTTATATTTATTATTATTCTGACTTCTAATTAAATAATTTTATAAATTATTATGTTTAAATAAATTTAAAACACATATTTAAATAAATATTTAAACATAATTTCAAAATAATACAATAACGACGGTAGAAATTAAAAGAAAAATATTTTAGACATGGTAGAAATCGCCACTCTATATAAATCATTGATCAATAAGTGTCAATCCTATTTTATAACAACTCAAGAGAGTCACATATTAATTTTTAAGTTTTATAGCTTCCTGGTGTTGTAAATGCTCACTTGGTTAAATAAAATCATTTATTTACCAAAAAAAAAAAATGTTGACGTTTTACATATTTATTAGTTATCATCTTTTAAAGAGTACAATAAAAATTTAAATAATTAATCATGACCTTAGTTAACATCGACCTAAGAGAATACGCACGCACTAATGTTGTATTCTTGCTCCTCTATATTAAGCTGATTTGATAACTTGTGAATCATTAGTTAATTTTATAATTAATGAAACCTCTAATTAAGTAATTCTATTATTTCTTATATTTGAATAAATTTAGAAACTACATATTTAAATATTTTTTAAATATATAATTTTAAAATATATCAATAAACATAGTCAAAGCTCAAAACACTTTATAATTATCGACACTAATTAATTACACTAAACACTTACATCTTCTATGTTATGAAAATCTTACAGTTACATTCCCAAAAATGTTAATCCTATTTTTGCTAAAAACATTTAAACCTTGCATATAATGAAGATCCTACGTAATTGAAACTTTATTTAACGAGTTATATATAAATAATTTTCAAGGAAAAAATAAATAAAAACTACAATAAAAAAGAGATTATATATAATAAAATATTATAGTTAATAAAATTACAAAAAATTTACGTACTTAAAGCCATAGAAAGTTATAATTTATCGTGGGTATATCTTTTAAATAAGTTGTATCATATCCTATTTTCAAAATATTTATTTATTTTTTAATCAAATGTATGAATAATTTTTTATACCCTTGTTTGAAATATTCGCTAGAATAACTTACAAAAATATTTTATTTATATTTATGGTTATATTTTATCGTTTAAAAATTATATTATATATTTAATTATAGAGACACTTCATAAGAGGTGTAAGTGTAAAATTATCAAAGTACATGTGTAAGCATTTCATTTTAAAATTTAGAAAGTATATTCATATTATAAAGTGTTCAATACTAATCATTCAAATTTCAATTGTCCTAATCGACCTAACTACGTGCATTAATGCTGCCCCTCCCCCCCCCACCCCCCTATATTTTAAAATAAGTTGTAATATCCTATTAAGTTGTATCATATCCTATTAAAATATAAATTATTTAAAATAAATAAATACATTCTATTATTTTAATGAATGGTCATTTCTTTATTATCATTTTTCAATGTGGGAATTAACTTTTAAGTTTAGGGAATAACAAAGACTTTAATTCTCTTTAATTAAAAAAAAAAAAGAATTAGTTTATTTTGAAAGAGAAAGGTCATTGCAGTCTTTTTACAATTATGGTCAAATTTTTATGGCCATTTAGCACTATGCTTATTGTTTTCTATCTATTTGATCTTTGCTATTAAATATTATTGATCACTCAATGTATATTTCAAGACATTAAATTTAGAGTCAATTCCTCATATTGTCACTCAAATTAGTAAAATGTCCTACTAAAGTCACTATTTTTTTATTCCAACAATATCATTCAACTTTGTACATTTTCCTTACAAACTAACAATTGCGAATACAGTCCTTATTCTTTGTAAGAAAAATGAGCTAAATAGTCCCTTAAGTTAAACCATGAATTTAAATAGTCTTTATTCTTTTGTTTGAAATATTAATAAGCCTCCAACTATATTTCACATTTTTAATTCATTACATACTCTCTCTATCTCTTTTTAGTTGGGCATATTTCATTTTACACACTGATTAAAAAAATTATAAATTGAATGAAATTTTTTATTATTTTATCCTTTAGCAATATTAATGATATGGGCATAAAAATGAATATTGGAATTGAAATTGTTCACACTTTAATGTATACTATGAATTATAGGGGTATTATAGAAAAAATTAATTAATTCTTTTTCGATTTAGTAAGTGATCAACTAATATGAGTTATTTATTTTTAGTAAGACGACCAACTAAAATGGGACGGGGGGAGTAATTAAATTTAAAAAGACATATCACAACATTAAAAAGAAAAAAAAAAGAAAAAAATTGAGAGATGTATTTAGTTTTTAAAGTCAAGTTGAAGAGGTAATTAGTTTTTTCACTCACAAGATTGACAAAAATAATATTTGAAAACTTTAACATTTTTAAATTCCCCAATGATTATATGAATTTTTCTAATTTTATTTGATGTTAATTGATTTATGATATTATCATGATGTCCTTCATCAATATTTTAATATATTATAGAAATTCTTTAAAATATTTATATATGATTGTTTTCCTACTAGCTAGAGAGTCGGGAGGTTGAAGGAATTCATCATCTTCTATATGAATTATGAATTTTCTAACAAATATTTTTAGAAGAAACTAACAACTAAATTTGAACTATTTTATCAAAAAATAATGATTAATCATAAAATAAATAAACATAAAATATTATTTATCGTTGAACTCCTAAGTTTTCAACTAAATAGAGTGCATATAAGTTTTTTTACCAATATCAATCACATTTTTTGGTGAACTATATTATTTTAATATTACAAATAGAAGTTGAATTAAAATTGTACGCGTTATTTTTTATATTTAAATAGTTATTAGTATATCATATTGTTAAAGAACATGGATCATTCCAATTCAAAAATTAACTTAAGGGACTATTTTGGTTATTTTTCTTTTAAAAATAAGAATTATTTTAGCAATTATCAATTTGTAAGGAAAATGTATAAAGTTGAATGACATTATTGGAACAAGAAAAAGATAAATAACTTTAGTGGGATACTTTCCTAAATTGAATGACAATATGAGGAATTGACTCTTAAATTGATTATATTCAAAAGTACTATAAGTAAAATGAACCTTATTATTTATTATTTCTTAACAAGTGTGTTAAGTCAATAGTGATTAAATATTGTTGAATGGGATTGGGGTGATTAAATATTGTTGAATGGGATTGGGGTGGGATAGGGGGAGGGGTTGGGTGGGTTTGATTTAAACAGAGGAATATAATAGGGTTTTCAATCTATTTTATCCTGCTATTAAATATTTTGATCACAAAATATATTTTTCAAGATATTAAATTTATTATATTTAAAAAATGATATAATAAAATTATTTTTATTCTTTATTATTTCTTAATAAATATGTTAAATCAATAATGAATATATATTGTTGAACGGAGGGAGTGATTGGGTGGGGTGGGTAGGAAGAGGGGTTGGGTGGGTTTGATTTAAACAGAGGGAGCATTCAATAGCTCCCATTCTAAATTTTAATGAGATGGCCCATTCCAGACAAAATTGAAGTAATTTTGTGAATGGTGACTTGAGTTTATTTCATCACACCAAAAAATTAGTATTAAATTATTTTCTTGTTACAGGCTTTCAACTTCACCTTAAACAATTTTTCTTTTTCATAAAAAAGTAGATTCAATTTTATCTTAGTGCCAAAAAAATTATCTTCATTCTTTTATCCTATTATGTTTTTGTGGTACTCAAACAAAGTTGAGTGTTTTGTTTTTGCTACGAAAATTGATTTTGTGACTTGCATGATGCTCAAGCAAAAGTTAAATAATTCTTTTACTATAAAAACAATTTAATAATTTTGATACAATGAAATTAAATTTGAGTGACTGTCCATAAAATTAAACTCCCAAAATCTGGATATTGAGAGAGAGATGTTTCAACTTGTTTACCTCATTCATGTCTGTTTTCCTTGGCTGACAGAGGTGGTTGCTTGATTTCTGCATATATTTAATTTTATTTCTCAGAGTTGGCACAATTCTTTTCTTTTTTCCACCCATTGTTTACTATTGGAATTTGATTAACTCGGATTCGTGAATAGTGATGCTCATTTCTGAGGTAACTTGTTCCTTTTCAATAGCTCGAACTCAAAATCTCTAATTAAGAGTTACGGATCCCAACCATCCCACGACAGCTTAAGTTGGTGTGTTGTCATAGTTGAAATTAGGTTGTGCACACCTTATACCATAATAACAACTTGTTTTCTTTTCTTCAGAATTTTTGAGTCTAAACATGCATGTTTTCTCTAAATTTTTGGTTCTAACAGAACAGTATGAAAGTAGAGTATAGTTATTCATACTTTCCAACGAATCGAAATATTAACAAAATTAAGGGATTACTTGGAAGAGTATATTAAAAAATAATGCATATATTAGTTTTGTGTATTATTTATACTTTGTTCGTTGATGAGTGATAATTATACCACTCATTCTCATTAAATATTTGTGCACATTACCTTGTTTTGAATGAATAAATGAGACATATTGGTGATAAAATGCACTAATATCCACTTGTTGCAGGCATAGATTGAGGAGATAAAAAAATGTAGATTGGAGCTGAAAATGATCAAAAGGGAGCATGAAAAGTACAGCTGAAGACTCGGAGCAGAAAGGCCTCAGGTACCGTGGTCACGGTCTGCGGACCGCGATCGCGGCAGTCAAGCAAAAGTCATCCAACCGTGATTGCGGAAGTTACCCGCGGTCGCGTAACCGCGGTCGCAGCCAGATTCGCGTGATCGCGACTTAGCGGAAGAAATCAGCCCAAGGGCAAAACCAAAAATGCAGGTGGCTGATCCCAATTTTGACAAAATGACTCAAACCATATCATGTATCATAATTCCATCTTCCCTAATTTTTAGGTTTAGCTTTGGTAGTTGATAGCCTCTATTTTTTGGAGAAGAAAATATTGTATAACTTTTGGGTGAAGAATATATTGGAGACTTTCTAAGTGGAAGATTAGCTCACTTCCATTGTTGATTTGTGGGAGTGTCAAGTTTGAAGTAACATTCACTTAATCTTCAAAAAGTCATTTCAATGGAGATTTTCGGTATATCTATGTTTATTTATCTTATGTGTAGCTAGACCTCCCTCTTGGGGTTATGTGTGAATAGGGGTTAAAGTGTGTGTGGGTTGTTATCGATTAGCTTCTATTTAGTAGTTCATGTCTATGAATTTTATCATTGTTATGCTAACTTGGTTGGAATTTGATGGGTGAAAGTCCCAAATACCCACATGAGTATGATGAGTGAAAGCTCCATGCTTTAGAAACTCGAAGCCATCTTCAAAAGAAGGATTTTGGGTGAAGTGTAGGAATCCATATCATCCTCGAAAGAAGGATGTGGAGACCAAAACAATGATAGACAATTGTGTGTGTAGTTTGCTAAACTCTCACTATCTTAGACATAAGGGTGAATGTGAGGTTGACTATAACATGAGTATCATCCTAGAAATAGGGATGCCTAGATTGAGGTTGTGGTTACCAATTGTTGAACACATCCATTAGGTGTTCGAAAGAATCAATGGCTGAAAGTTTGGTGTTTTGTTGAAAGACTAGCATCAAAATATATAACTAAATCTACCCATATTTGACCTACTAAATTGATAATTGATTGCTAGCACCCACACATCACTCCCTTAGTAATGCATAATCCCAATATCCGTGCATAATTGTTAAAACTCTAATTATTCTTAGCCCCGAATTTATACTAGAAAAACTCAAAAAAAAGAAAGAAATATTAGTGTAGATATCTATCTCCCCCATTTTTATCTTCTTGTAACATTAGTTTGGATTTATATCATATCTAATATTTTAAAGTAACTTGATTGCCACTCACATTGTTCCTCGTGGATTCGACCACGAATTCAAAGTTGGGTAAATATATTGACAACAACCGTCTTGCACTTAAATTAAAGTGTAAGTTGAGCGTTATCATTCGATAGACTTTTTCATGTTATGTATTATGAATGCATGAAAATCTATAATAAAAGTTATGTAATGGAATAATGCATGTATTTGTATGATTAAAATCACAATTGTCCCTTAAAATCTTTTCCACCATATTTATGGAGGGTATTTGTAACACCCCGTATTCAAGTACATGTATTGGCGTATTCAAGTACGTGTATTGGTCTTATTTATATGGAATTAATTTTTATTTATTTATTTATACCGGAATTTGCCCGTCGATGGTTCCATACGAAGGTTATTGAATAAGCTTTCCAACGATATAAAGATTTCCAAAAATGGATAAGTTTCGGATATAATCGAGCACGTTCGAAACTATAAAACGGTGGCCGGGATATGGTGAATAGTAAATGTGCAGGAAAATTTCCTGCACACAAACTACTGAGGCCTGCCAGTTTTTTGGGTCAACTTTGAACAATCATAACTCCCTTAATATAATGAACTGGGAGAGCTACGACCTATCAAAAGAAAGATATTTGAGTCTTCTTTCCAATGCAATTGGTTTCATCCAAATCCAACGTCTGAGTAAGGAGTTATACTCGTTTTACTTTAGCCTCTCAAAACAGATTTTTAGGGTCAACTTCAAACGATCATAACTCCTTGTACAGGACGAACTGGGTGGCCTAATTTATGTGAAATGAAATACCTTTGAATTATCTTTCCAACAATACCAATTTCACCCAAATCCGATATCGGAGCAAAGAGTTATGGTCGATCTACTTTAGCTTGTCAAAACAGTCCACCATGGACAGATTCGGATTTACTTAAAATTTTAAGGGCAATATGGTCATTTTCCATCACCTCATGAACGAAAATTGGTCATTATATACATATAATTAGCCTCATATCTATTATTTATCATCCATTATTGAAGAATAAGAAATCCTAGCCAAATTTCAACTCCAATTATCTTGTGATTCAACCGTAGAAAATCCAAATTGATTCCGTAGTTGTGTTCACTGTCTCGAGGGTTTCGAGAAGCACCCCTTATTTGTGCCAACAGGACTTTGAAATCAAAAGGGCCATTTTATGGTAAGGATGTAAATTATGTTGGTGTTATTTATATGGATATGTATATATATGCATGTAAGCATAAGAAGTGTGTTATTTGATTGTTGTTGAAAGATGATTGGAAATGATGTTGGATTATTCTTGTGCATGGTTGGATTATGTTGAATTGTGAAGGGATTTGGTGTGATGATGTAGTATTGAAATGATGATTATATATATATATATACACATAAACCTATTGTTTAAGTTGGTTTTTGGAATGCTATGCAAATATTGGTTGTATGGAATTATGGAAGAGAATTGTGGTGTTGGGTTGCTAATACTAGATGCCAAACATTTCATTGTAGACAAGTGATTTGTAAAGGCGGAAAGTTGTATTGAATTGGTATCCGAATCTACGACGAGGTATGTAAAGCATACTCTAACAATGTTCTTTGGCATGAAAACACCAATGTTCCATCAAGTAAGATTCCGAGGTTGTCCAAAAACATGTATTGTTCTACGTTACCAACGAAGTTGTTTCCATCCTATAAAGTGTCAAAATGTTTCATTGATATACCAAAAGGCTCCTATTTCATTGTTGTGATATTGATGATTCTGAAACACATTGTTGATGTACCAATGAGTCTTTATTACATCGTTATTGTATAGAAGGTCTATTACTTGGTTCCTATTGATGTATCATTGTTTCAAAGTATCAAAAATGTGGTGGCGACCGAAATAACAATCTTAAAGATTAATTGAACTAAGTGATGGAAGTTCTCTCTTATCGGGTGGTATCCCAGGGGCATAAGCCTAGCATGGGTCGATCCCTATTTACGTGTTTATGGGTGGTATCCCAGGGGCATAAGCCTAGCATGGGTCGACCCCAGTTGATATGTACTAGGGGCAACCTAATGGTCACAGTACAGTACAGTAATGATTACAAAGATGTTAAGAACGAAGGTAAAGTGATTGAATAAATTCAATGTACAGGTTGTCACAAGTTTTAGTAAGTGTGGTCCACTCCTATTACGATTTATTCACTTGTTTCGGATTTCTATTGAGATCCTATATCATATGTGATTATCTACAGCTTTACATACTCAGTACATATTTCGTACTGACGTCCACCACGGGGACCTGCATTTCATGCTGCAGGCACAGGTACCTCAGCTCATACACCGCACAAGTAGGAGCCAGGTCATACAGTATTGTTGGTGAGCTCCAGTTTGCTTCGGAGCTTTCCGAGTCGGTTCCTTATGTTTTGTTATTGTACAGGAGTCATGTGTGGGCGGGGGTTTGTCCCGACCCTAGTTATGTCATGTATATCCTAGAGGCTTTGTAGACATAAGGAAGGGTAAAGTCATGGAAGTTTATATAGTGATGTTATATCTGTATATGTGGTGGCCCCGACGGCCAAGTATTATATATATATATATATTTGTGCGTGTTGTGCTGATACAAGTAATTAGATCCTTCTATATGCAACGAAGTGTTGTCCAAATTTTTGGTGACATGTAAGAGAAAGTACAGGTATTTGAACGGGTTCTCCCGGGCCTTCTCGGCTTCGGGTGCCAGTCCGGCCCGATGGGATTTTGGGGCGTGACAAAAGTGGTATCAGAGAGGTTCGTCCTAGTGAGTCTACAAAGCCGTGTCTACGTAGAGTCTTGTTTATCGGTGTGTTGTGCACCACATCTATAAACAGGAGGCTATGGACATTTAGGAATTATTTCTTTTCTTCATGTCTTATATCGTGCGATAGAGCTTATATTGTATATGAAGTCATAGTTGACCACTGAATCAGTTTGTTTCTCTTATTATAGTAATGATGCCGGTTACCAGAAGTAAGAATACCGGTAAGCAAGTAGATGTGGCTGCCGGAGAGGGGACTAGTAAGTCACCCATTATACCAGCTAATCAAAGTGAGACTCCAGCTGAGCATGCATCAGAAACTTCCCCCAGTTCGGAAGAAATAAGGGGGAGGAGAACTATATTCCCAGAGCCACCTATTAATGCTGTTGATCAAGATCTTAGAAATGCAGTGCAACTTTTGACTCGTATAGTTGCTGGGCAAGCTCAAGGGAAAGCCATTCCTACTGCAGGTCCTAGTGGTATAGATAGGGCGGCTAGCCTTCGAACACAGGATTTTCTTAAGATGGATCCTTCTACTTTTACTGGATCAGATCTTAACGAGGACCCACAAGACTTTATTGATCAGATCCAAAGGGCCCTAGAGGTGATGCATGTATCGGGCAGAGAGACAGTGGAGTTAGCCGCGTATAGATTCAAAGGTGAGGCTATATATTAGTATGAAGACTGGAAACGGTCAAGGGGCATTGATGCACCCCCAGCTACTTGGAAAGAGTTCAAAGAGGCATTTATTGATCATTATCTTCCATATGAGACTCGTCAGGCCCGTGCGGATTAGTTCTTAAATCTTCGACAGGGTAATACAAGTGTGAGGGAGTATAGTCTTTGATTTAATTCTTTGTCCAGATATGCTCCTAATGTTATAACTACTATGGATGACAGAGTTCATCGGTATGTGGTTGGATTGGATCCGTATTTGGTTAGGGATTGTACTATTGCTGCACTGAATAAAGACATAGATATAGCTAGGATCCAAGCATTTGCACAGAAAATGGAAGATCAAAGGCAAAGAAGAAGAACATAGGAATTTGAAAGCGGATCTTCTAAGAGGGCCAGATCTACAGGGCAGTTTATGGC
This sequence comes from Capsicum pubescens, assembly GCA_030864215.1. Lineage (NCBI taxonomy): Eukaryota > Viridiplantae > Streptophyta > Magnoliopsida > Solanales > Solanaceae > Capsicum > Capsicum pubescens. The sequence goes on along the minus strand of CM061548.1, from coordinate 330,731,296 downwards.
GCCACAAGGAGGTTTTAGACCTCAATTTTCTGCTAGACCACCTAGGCCATTATTTTTTTATTTTGCAGCTAGTGCTCCACCACAGCATCAGGGATTCAGAGGCAGTCAATTTGGGCAAAGAAGTGAGGGTCATAGTTCGCGATCAGTGGGTTACCAAGGGCAAGGGAATATGAGCCAATCGAGACCTCCTCGAGAGCCATACAATAAATGTGGAAGGTATCATTTGGGCGCATGTCGGCTGGGGACCAATATTTGCTTTTGGTGCGGTATGTCGGGGCATATGATGAGGGAATGCCCACGAAGGGACATAGGGGGTATGGCACGACCTACGGGGTCATTTGTTGCATCATCATCATCGATGCCTTATTCAGGAAGGGGTGCACAACCAATGGGTCGTGTTAGAGGTGATAGAGGAGCCATGAGTTCTAGCGGGGCTCAAAATCGTACGTATGCTCTAGCGGATCGACAGAATTTAGAGGCTTCCCCAGATGTGGTTACGGGTACGTTATCTATATTTTCATTCGATTTATATGCCTTAATTGATCCCGGTTCTACATTATCTTATGTTACTCCATTGGTTGCTGGAAAGTTCGAAAGAATACCTGAACTGTTAGTTAAGCCATTTGAAGTGTCCACACCGGTCAGGGAATTTATTATAGCTAGAAGGGTTTATCGAAACTGCATAGTAACTGTTTGTGGTCGTGATACGATGGCTGATCTTGTGGAGTTAGAAATGGTAGATTTTGATGTTATAATGGGTATGGACTGGTTGGCGTCTTGTTATGCCACAATTGATTGCTGCACGAAAAAGGTATATTTCCATTTTCCAAATGAATCAGTCCTTGAATGGAAAGGTGAAATTAGCGCGCCAAGAGGTAGATTTATTTCTTATTTTAAGGCAAGAAGAATGATTTCCAAGGGATATATATATCATTTAGTTAGAGTAAGGGATACAGAAGCGGAGCCACCAACTCTTCACGCTGTTCCGGTGGTAAATGAATTTTCTGATGTATTTCCTAAAGATCTTCCAGGTTTGCCTCCTGAACGAGAAGTAGAGTTTGGTATTGATGTAATACCAGGCACCCAACCAATCTCCATTCCTCCGTATAGAATGGCCCCAGCAGAATTACGAGAATTGAAAGAGCAATTGAAAGATTTGCTAGAAAAGGGGTTCATTAGGCCTAGTATTTCCCCTTGGGGAGCACCAGTGTTATTTGTACGCAAAAAGGATGGCTCACTGAGGATGTGTATTGATTATCGGCAATTGAATAAGGTGACTATTAAGAATAAATATCCTCTCCCAAGAATTGATGATTTATTTGATCAGTTACAGGGCGTCAAGTGCTTTTCTAAGATTGATTTGAGGTCAGGTTACCACCAAGTGAGGGTCAAAGAAAAAAATATACCCAAAACAGCTTTCCGAACAAGGTATGGTCATTATGAGTTTCTAGTTATGTTATTTGGGCTAACAAATGCACCCGCAGCTTTTATGGATTTGATGAATAGGGTTTTTAAGCCATTCCAGGATGTATTTGTGATAGTTTTTATAGATGATATTCTAGTTTATTCTAGATCAGAAGAGGACCATGCCAATCACTTACGACAGGCATTGCAGACTCTTCGTGATTGTAAGCTTTATGCAAAGTTCTCTAAATGTGAGTTTTGGTTAAAGTCGGTGGCATTTTTGGGTCATATTGTATCTAGTGAAGGGATAAAGGTTGATGCTCAAAAGATAGAAGCTGTGAAGAACTGGCCAAGGCCCACAACGCCTACGAAGATTCGTAGTTTTCTCGGGTTGGCCGGTTATTATAGAAGGTTTGTTAAAGGCTTTTCTTCCATTTCAACACCCTTAACCAAGCTAACCCATAAAGCATCCAAATTCCAATGGAATGATGCCTGTGAGAAGAGTTTTCAAGATTTAAAGAACAAGTTGATTTCTACACCCGTGTTGGTAATTCCAGAAGGCACCGAAGGGTATACAGTGTATTGTGATGCTTCCAGAATTGGTTTAGGATGTGTATTGATGCAGCATGGTAAGGTAATAGCATATGCTTCTAGACAATTGCGGCCACATGAGAAAAATTATCCTACACACGATCTTGAGCTGGCAGCAGTTATTTTTGCTTTAAAGATATGGCGCCACTACTTATATGGGGTTCATGTTGATATATGTACTGACCATAAGAGATTGCAATATATTTTTAATCAGAAGGATCTAAATTTAAGGCAACGAAGATGGCTTGAACTATTAAAGGACTACGATGTTGATATCTTGTACCATCCAGGGAAAGCAAATGTGGTAGCTGATGCGTTAAGTCGTAAGGCTATGATGGCGCCTATATAAAGGCAAGGGATAGTTAAGGATCTTCACCAGTTAGCTAGTTTGGGAGTTCGCCTTCTTGAAACTCCAAATAAAGAGCTTATCGTACATAATGCTGCAGAATCTTCATTAGTAGCTGAAGTGAAAGAGAAGCAATATGCAGACCCTATTTTATTACAGCTTAAGGAGAACGTTCAGAGTGGTGCGACCAAGGCATTTGAGCTTACGCGAGAAGGAGTACTTCAGTGCCAAAACCGATTGTGTGTGCCGGATATAGACGGGCTAAGAAAGAAGATTATGACAGAGGCACATTTTTCAAGGTATTCCATTCATCCAGGATCAACCAAAATGTATCAAGATTTGAAAGATATGTATTGGTGGAATGACATGAAGAAGAGCATTGCAGAATTTGTAGCTGAATGTACAAATTGCCAACGAGTTAAAGTGGAACATCAAAAGCCCGGAGGCTATATGCAATGCATAGATCTTCCAATTTGGAAGTGGGACATGATCAACATGGATTTTGTTACAGGTTTGCCTCGTACAGCTCAGAAATTTGATTCTATATGGGTGATTGTGGATAGGCTTACTAAATCCGCATATTTCTTACCCGTTAAGACCACTTACACAGTTGAAGAATATTCGAAGCTGTATGTTAAAGAAATAGTCCGATTACATGGGGTGCCAACTTATATTATATCGGATCGGGGAACTCAATTTACCGCAAACTTTTGGAAGTCTTTCCAACGGAGTTTGGGAACACAAGTGAATCTGAGTACAGCTTTTCACCCTCAGACGGATGGACAAGCAGAGCGCACCATTCAAACACTTGAAGATATGCTACGAGCATGTGTTATAGATTTTAAAGGCAGCTGGGATGATCATTTACCTCTTATTGAGTTTGCCTACAATAATAGCTATCATTCAAGTATCAAAATGGCACCATATGAAGCTTTATATGGGAGGAAGTGTAGATCACCAATAGGATGGTTCGAAGCGGGTGAAACTCTTATGTTCGGACCGGATCTTGTGTATCAAGCCATAGAAAAAGTCGAGGTGATTCAGCAACGGTTGAAAACAGCCCAAAGTCGACACAAGTCATATGCGGATAGTAGAAGAAGAGGGATAAAATTTTCGTTAGGCGATTGGGTATTTTTGAAGGTATCGCCAATGAAAGGGGTGATGAGATTTGGCAAGAAAGGAAAGTTGAGTCCACGATATATAGGCCCGTATAAGATTATTCGAAGATGTGGGCAAGTTGCTTATGAATTAGAGCTACCCCAGGAACTCTCATCAGTGCATCTAGTATTTCATATATCGATGCTTCGAAAGTGCATCGGAGATCCGTCCTTTATTACTTCTACTGAAGATGTGCAAGTAACAGAAGATCTTACCTATGAGGAGATGCCTATTGCTATATTAGATCATCAAGTTAAGAAGATGAGAAATAAAGAAGTAGCGTCGGTGAAAGTACTTTGGAGAAATCAACAAAGGGAAGAGATTACATGGGAAGCTGAGGAAGCAATGAAATCTAAGTACCCTCATTTGTTCAAAGATGAAGAGAAAGTTCAAGAAACGGAGTTAGAACATTAACAAGTAAGTTTTTGTTTATATATGCATAGTATTTATATGATGATGTGAATGTTAATGATGGACTTGAACTTGTTTTGGTTGAATAACTACGCTAACATTGGAGGACGAATGTCCTAAAGGGGGGAAGGATGTAACACCCCGTATTCAAGTACATGTATTGGCGTATTCAAGTACGTGTATTGGTCTTATTTATATGGAATTAATTTTTTTTATTTTATTTATACCAGAATTTGCCCGTCGATGGTTCCATACGAAGGTTATTGAATAAGCTTTCCAACGATATAAAGATTTCCAAAAACGGATAAGTTTCGGATATAATCGAGCACGTTCGAAACTATAAAACGGTGGCCGGGATATGGTGAATAGTAAATGTGCAGGAAAATTTCCTGCACACAAACTACTGAGGCCTGCCAGTTTTTTGGATCAACTTTGAACAATCATAACTCCCTTAATATAATGAACTGGGAGAGCTACGACCTATCAAAAGAAAGATATTTGAGTCTTATTTCCAATGCAATTGGTTTCATCCAACTCCAACTTCTGAGTAAGGAGTTATACTCGTTTTACTTTATCCTCTCAAAACAGATTTTTAGGGTCAACTTCAAACGATCATAACTCCTTGTACAGGACGAACTGGGTGGCCTAATTTATATGAAATGAAATACCTTTGAATTATCTTTCCAAAAATACCAATTTCACCCAAATCCGATATCGAAGCAAAGAGTTATGGTCGATCTACTTTAGCTTGTCAAAACAGTCCACCATGGACAGATTCGGATTTACTTAAAATTTTAAGGGCAATATGGTCATTTTCCATCACCTCATGAACGAAAATTGGTCATTATATACATATACTTAGCCTCATATCTATTATTTATCATCCATTATTGAAGAATAAGAAACCCTAGCCAAATTTCAACTCCAATTATCTTGTGATTCAACCGTAGAAAACTCAAATTGATTCCGTAGTTGTGTTCACTGTCTCGAGGGCTTCGAGAAGCACCCCTTATTTGTGCCAACAGGACTTCGAAATCAAAAGGTCCATTTTATGGTAAGGATGTAAATTATGTTGGTGTTATTTATATGGATATGTATATATATGCATGTAAGCATAAGAAGTGTGTTATTTGATTGTTGTTGAAAGATGATTGGAAATGATGTTGGATTATTCTTGTGCATGGTTGGATTATGTTGAATTGTGAAGGGATTTGGTGTGATGATGTAGTATTGAAATGATGATTATATATATATATATACACATAAACCTATTGTTCAAGTTGGTTTTTGGAAAGCTATGCAAATATTGGTTGTATGGAATTATGGAAGAGAATTGTGGTGTTGGGTTGCTAATACTAGATGCCAAACATTTCATTGTAGACAAGTGATTTGTAAAGGCGGAAAGTTGTATTGAATTGGTATCCGAATCTACGACGAGGTATGTAAAGCATACTCTAACAATGTTCTTTGGCATGAAAACACCAATGTTCCATCAAGTAAGATTCCGAGGTTGTCCAAAAACATGTATTGTTCTACGTTACCAACGAAGTTGTTTCCATCCTATAAAGTGTCAAAATGTTTCATTGATATACCAAAAGGCTCCTATTTCATTGTTGTGATATTGATGATTCTGAAACACATTGTTGATGTACCAATGAGTCTTTATTACATCGTTATTGTATAGAATGTCTATTACTTGGTTCCTATTGATGTATCATTGTTTCAAAGTATCAAAAATGTGGTGGCGACCGAAATAACAATCTCAAAGATTAATTGAACTAAGTGATGGAAGTTCTCTCTTATCGGGTGGTATCCCAGGGGCATAAGCCTAGCATGGGTCGATCCCTATTTACGTGTTTATGGGTGGTATCCCAGGGGCATAAGCCTAGCATGGGTCGACCCCAGTTGATATGTACTGGGGGCAGCCTAATGGTCACAGTACAATACAGTAATGATTACAAAGATGTTAAGAACGAAGGTAAAGTGATTGAATAAATTCAATGTACAGGTTGTCACAAGTTTTAGTAAGTGTGGTCCACTCCTATTACGATTTATTCACTTGTTTCGGATTTCTATTGAGCTTCTATATCAAATGTGATTATCTACAGCTTTACATACTCAGTACATATTTCGTACTGACGTCCACCACGGGGACCTGTATTTCATGCTGCAGGCACAGGTACCTCAACTCATACACCGCACAAGTAGGAGCCAGGTCATACAGTATTGTTGGTGAGCTCCAGTTTGCTTCGGAGCTTTCCGAGTCGGTTCCTTATGTTTTGTTATTGTACAGGAGTCATGTGTGGGCGGGGGTTTGTCCCGACCCTAGTTATGTCATGTATATCCTAGAGGCTTTGTAGACATAAGGAAGGGTAAAGCCATGGAAGTTTATATAGTGATGTTATATCTGTATATGTGGTGGCCCCGACGGCCAAGTATTATATATATATATATTTGTGCGTGTTGTGCTGATACAGGTAATTAGATCCTTCTATATGCAACGAAGTGCTGTCCAAATTTTTGGTGACATGTAAGAGAAAGTACAGGTATTTGAACGGGTTCTCCCGGGCCTTCTCGGCTTCGGGTGCCAGTCCGGCCCGATGGGATTTTGGGGCGTGACAGTATTTTTGTAACTTTATTTTTGAAATTATGCAATTATGATATTTAATATCCCAAATCATACACTGCACAAAAAAAATACAATCATAACTAAAGAAAATATTACTAATACAATATATTTTGCACTATCCTTTTATAATATACCCTACAAACAACCCCTTGTGCTCACGTTCTTTTATTTTCTTTCTCATTTTGATATAGAAAAATTCATTTTTTAGAAATATGTTTTACATGAGGAAGTCAGTTGTGCAAGTTTGGCGCTCAAATTACTTCGTCTATCCAAGTCACTATTTTACAAACTCCACCCCTTCCAGTCATCCCTTTTACTACAAGCAGATCAATGTGGAGTTTTAGTTACTAGGATAATTTTTAAGTCTTCTATAAATAAGTTAGCTAGCTATGGGAACTTGTCTGTTTTAAGTTCAGCATTGGATGTTGTTACTATTCCTACTTCATGATAGCCTACAAACTATCTAAAACCGAATCTAAGGACTAAAGACACAAAAATAAGCAACCACAAGAAGAGAAAATTAACACATAGGACAAAAGAGATGAAGTAGAGATTGCATAAAGTAAAGATAAATAGATAGAGCCTCACTTCCACCAATGATTAGCAAAAGAATATGTTTCAAATACTCAATCACACCTCACCAATGTAAGTTTAAACCTCACTCTTAGGTGAACCAAAGGAATTCACACTCTCTCAATCACAGCTTTCTTGCCAAATGTTCAATACAAGTGAAAAACCCATTGCATTCAACACTCAAAGTTTCGAATTCTATGCTAAACTAGAAGACTATGAACTACAAACTAAGAGTAATCGTTTAATATTCTTCAAAAATAGTGAAAAGAGAAGTGAAATTATCTATTTATACTATTACATAACAAAAGTCAAAAATGCCCTTAATGAATTAAAGAAGAGGAGGCGCCTCTTGGATGTTGGAATGTAAAGTGCAAATTCCAACTTGCCCCTTGTAGAATGTAGACCCTTCAAAGCTCATCCTCACAAATCAAGACATTTTCTCCCTTGGCCGAATGCATAACGCCCTCACAAACCTTCAAGTGCATGAACATAGCTTGGAGTTGTTGAAGTTCCTTAGCTTGACTTCGGGTGAAAGGCCTTGAGGGCTTGGTATTTGCATCATCCTCTCCATCTTGAAGAGAGTTTGTCCTCAAACTTGCGGGCTCATCAACATCAAGAATGGCCACGGGTCAGAGATCACAAACATTGAATGTATTGTGAACTTAGTAATCCGAAGGTAGATCAATTTGATAAGCATTGTCGTTGATCCTTTTGAGCACTTGGAATGGTCCATCACCCCATGGCATGAGTTTAGCATTTATTTTATTTGGAAACCGGTCATTTCTTAGGTGTACCCACACCCAATCGCTGGGTCCAAGCACCAACTTCCTTCTCTCTTTGTTTGCCCTTTTAGCAACCTCTTGGTTCTTCTTTTCAAGTGTGACCCGCACCTTCTCATGAAGCCTTTTCATTGATTCAGCTCTTTTGCAACCATCTAGACTAATCACAAGTTCACTAGGCAAAATATTTAAATCTAATGGGGTAAGGGCGTTCATGCCATAGACACACTCAGAGGGAGTCATTCCCGTACTTGAGTGTATTACCCGATTGTATGCAAATTACACCAAGGGTAGGTGATCTTGCATGAAGTCATTTTACCTTTAACCATGGAATGTAGCATAGACCCTAAGGTTCTATACACTACCTCCGTTTGGCCATCGGTTTGTGGGTGGCAAAAGATTGAGAAAAGTAACTTCGTACCAAGCCTATCCCACATGGACTTCCAAAAGAGACTTAGGAACTTTGAGTCCCTATCACTCATTATAGTCTTTGGAATCCCGTGAAGTTTTACAACATATTCAAAAAATAGTGAAGCTACACTAGGAGCATCCTTGGTTTTGGTACAAGGGATGAAGTGATCCATCTTGGAGAATCTATCAACAACAATAAAAATGCTATCTCGACCCTTTCTAGTCCTTGGCAGCCCAAAAAAAAGTCCATTTATATGTCTAGCCAAGGCCTAAGGGTAGTGGGAAGTGGGGTGTATAACCCTTGAGGTAGGAGGTGAGATTTCGTACTCCGGCAATCCATACATTGGCCACAAACCTTAGCAATATCTTTGTGCATTTTTGGCCAATAGAATTGCTCCTCTAAGATACCGAGGGTCTTATCAACCCCAAAATGCCCCATGAGGCCACCATCATGTGCCTCTCTCACAAACAATTCCCTCCATGAACTAGAAGGAACACACAATTTCCTTTTTTTGAACAAATAACCATCAAACTGAGAGTAAAAGGAATTGCCATTCTCTTTGAGCCATCGGTCATTTCCCCACTCTTCACATTCCCTATAAATAGGAGAAAAGGTAGGATCCTCAGGATACAATATCTGCAAGCTCTCAAATCCCATCAACCTCAAAGACAAAGTAGCAACAAACACATGTTTTCTAGATAACGCATCGGCAACTATATTTTCCTTCCCCTTTTTGTAATGGATTACATAAGGGAAAGTCTCTATAAATTCAATCCACTTAGCATGACTTATATTCAACTTGTATAGGATCTTAAGGTGTTTCAACGATTCATGATCCGTGCGTAGCACAAATTTCTTAGGCCATAAATAATGTTGACAATTTCCCAAAGCTCTAACAAGGGGGTACAACTCCAAATCATAAGTCGAATAATTAAGAGTTTCCCCTTTAAGCTTTTCACTAAAGTAAGCAACGGGCTTGCCTTCTTGCATTAAAACAACCCCAATACCCACCTTGCTTGCATCACATTCAACTTTAAATGTTTTATTAAAATCGGGCAATTGCAACAAGAGAGCCGAAATGAGAAAAACTTTCAAGGCCTCAAAAGCCTAAGATTGCTCTTCACCCCACTTAAAGGGTTGGTCCTTCCTAATAACTTTAGTCGAGGGGGCTGCTATGGAACTAAAACTGTGATACCCCTTACTTTTTCCTAGCTAATTTCATCTCAAGAATGTCTAGTATTATCTTTTAAATTGAATGATGATTAGTCCATGTGGAATTTTCAAGATTTTAACTATTTGTCATGTGGGAAATTCAATAAGCTTACCATCGATATAAGATTTACCCAAATCCGATAACCGGGTCTGAAGTTACTACTATTTCAAGTTTCCATCGTAAAACAACGCCATATTAGTCAGTGGCGCGCCGCGCCACAAGAGGAAATGGCATTTGGCGAATTCCAGTATGGGACCGTAATTATGGTGAGTTGTACCAGGGCTCAAATTTAGAATTATCCATTTTTCAGTGTCTCAGCGCGATTTCTCCCACGTCGCACCAAAGTTCCAGGTCACAAAGGAAGTGGCAACGCGATCGCCCCGCATCGTGACATCCCTTAATTTCCTAGTTTTCAAAATCCAGTGACATAGCGCGATAGCGCCGCGTCACGCTAAAGGTCCAGTTTGGGAAATTTTTATAATTTTAAAAGATGCATCCAAGGGTTAAAAGGGTAAATTTTCTACCCCTATTTAAACCCAATAACACGTGATTTAGCTATTCTTCACCCAAAATATACTAGTTTCTCTCAAGTTTCTCTCAAGAACAAGCTAAGGTTTCTGTTGGGGATTCGAATTCAAGAAGTTTCACCATCAATCCTCACGAAATCACGAACTAATATATGCATAGTGTTCATTCATGGACTCTTTTCGTCCATGAAGTCCAAGAATACCTTTTTTTAAATTCAAGTTTATGAATTTTCTTATAAATTACATGATTGGGCTGCTCTTGTTCATGTGGATAATGAGAAATTGAATTCTACTCCATGTTGGGTGATAAATTCTATGTGGGTTAAAGTATTATAGATATAGATTCATGCAAACCTATGACTAAACCCTTGAATGATGAAATTAGAATTGAACCATAATGTTTATTTATTGTACAATGATGTTTACATGTACTATGCCTACAATCTGTTTGATTAAATGCCTAAATGAAGGAAAAGTGCCTAAATAGCATGATACCATGAAATACCCATGTATGTACAAGTTTATGCCTATCACACGTTTGATGAAATGCTTCTATAAATATGGTATGGACTATGGTGTTAGTTATATGTTCAAGTAAGTTATGCTTGGTCCGTTTCCTTCCATCGAGTCCTGGGGGTACTTGTACCCGAAACATTATTGTGTGCCTAGAGCAAATGTTATATTTTCACGCTACTCTCAGTCAAGCTATGAATCCTTAGACTTTAGACAGTCTTATGACTCAGGAAATCTCCATGATCTCATGAACTCAGTCAGTTGTCAGATATTAGTAGTATTCCTTCAGTCAACGGGATTCAGTAATTCAGCCCATGTTCAGTTCAGTAAATCATGTTCAGAGTCTATTCAGATAGGAGTAGGAATTAGCACCGAGTGAACCCAAGGATGGTAACACACACTATCAGATGAGGGTGTGCTTCTTTGAAGTCATTCTTGCATTCCAGAACTATGTAGCCAGCATAGGTTGAGACATCAACACTGTCCGATGAGGGTTGATGAGGTGGATAAGCACTGTTAGATAAGGGCCTCACTGTTCTCGTATAGGGAACACTATCAGATGAGGGTCGCCTACAACTTGTCCTGACTAGTGGTGTGGTATTGAAACCCTTCCAATTGGGGTTACATATTGGATCCCCACTCAGCCATAATGGCGTATCAGAGACATGTCAGTTAGATAACTACTTCCCATAATTTCATGTTACAGAATCAGGATTGTCAGATACAGTCAATCAGTCTCAGTAATAGAACTCAGATAGTTCTTCAGAATTCTGGACTGTCAGATACAGTTCAAAACTCAGATAGTTCCATCAGATTCAGGACTGTCAGATACAGTCACTCATGTTATCAGTTATATCACTTATTAACATGTCAGGTTATCAATGTTCAAACTCAGTAATCATGATATCACGTTATCAGTTACAGTTACGTATTTATGCATGTATTCTCACGTTCATGTTAGACAGTCAGTTAGCGATAATCATGCATGTGAACCCTTGTATATATCCTACCTCACCTGTATACTCAGTACATTCCATTGTACTGATGTATTTGCATTATGGTGCTTTCTTTTTATGTTACACCATAGGTTCAGAGACGCGAGCTCCAGAGCATCAGTAGATTCCAGATATCAGCAGTCAGAGTTAGCAGTGAGTCCTTATCCTTTTAGAAAATGATTATTTCTCTATTATCTCATTAATTAGTTTATTAGTTGGAGTTAGTTGGGGACATGTCCCATCAACTCCTTACTCAGTCAATTCAGTCAGTTAGAGGCTTTCCAGACTATTATATTCAAACAGTTATTTTAGTTGTTTTGGGTATTTCATACCTCATTTAGATGTTATGTTTTACTTCATTTATGTGAACCTTATGGCCTTTCAGTTCATGTTTCCGCATTATTCAGTATATTATGCAGTATACAGATACATATATCAATCATGAGTTAGCTTGTGGTCCTTCGGGGTCATGAGCACCGTGTAGCATTCCGGGTACCAGATTTAGGGCATTATAAACTTGGTATAAGAGCCTAAGATTCAATAGATTCATAGGAATTCTGAAAGCCGCATCTAGTAGAGTCTTGTACATGGGTGTGTTGCACGCCACATTTATCTGCAAGAGGTTATAAGATGTTTAAGGAACAGTTTTCCTTCTTTCGGTATTTATGCCATCCCAGTGAGCATAATCTCAAGTCACTCTCTCAGTCTAATATGTTTCTCCCTTTCTTCTACAGAACATGCCTCCTAAAAGAAGAAACGGAAATTAGTTGCCCCTCAGCCCGAAGATCCTTTGGGCAATCATGTTTTTCATGTGGAGTTTAGGGCCGCATTCACTAATCTTGCTCAATTAGTTGCCGCTCAAAATGAATGGCCAACAGTCATTCCGGCCAACCCAGTGGCCAATTCAGCAGCAGCTAAGATTCGGGACTTCACCCGAATGAATCCTCCATCCTTCCTCAAGTCTAAGGTAGATGAAGACCCTCAGGAATTCATTGATCAGGTTCAGAAGGTGACATACATCATGGGGGTGACTACTGTTGAGAGTGATGAGCTAGATGCATATCAGTTACAGGATATAGTTCATTCTTGGTTTAAACAATGGAAGTCAGAGAGGTCAGATGATGCAGGTCCTATAGAGTGGGAGGAGTTTTCACTGCATTCTTAGATAGATTCATTCCCCAAGAGCTTAGAGAGGCTAAGGTGCTAGAATTCATCAACCTCAGATAGGGAAATATGATGGTGAAAGAGTATTCTCTTAAGTTTACTCAATTAGCCAGATATGCCCCTCACGTGGTTGCAGACAGCAGAGCCAAGATGAGTAAGTTCGCTTCAAGGGTAAATGATAGCATGGTAAATGAGTGCAGATCTGCCATGGTGAACAGTGACATGACTTTAGCCAGGCTTATGACTCATGCTCAGCAGATAGAGGAGCAGAAGATTAAGTAGAGGGAGAAACAGAATAAGAGAGTGAAGACAGGTAGTTTCAACTTCGCTCAGCCTAAATCAAAAGGAGAAAACCGTTCCCAGTTTCATCCTAAGTCATAAGTTCCAGCCCCTTCTTTAGCTAGTGCTCCAGTTCCTAAGTTCAGGTAGGGTAACAGAGATAGAGCACCAGGCTCTAGGTCTCAGGGCATTGTTAGCAATGCCCGAACTAATCCCCTTTGTCAGACTTGTGGTAAGAACCACAAGGGTGCTTGCAGAGTTGGTAGAGATGTCTATTTCTGTTACGGCAAGCCAGGCCACAGAGTCAGAGACTGCCTTCAGTCAGGTTATCAGAGTCATCACCGCTCCTCATCTTAATTCGGTCGCCCGAATCAGCAGGATGCCACCACCTGTACTACTAGTGGGCAACACCCAAATCATCTCTATGCTCTTCAGTCCCGACAAGATCAGGAAAATTCTCCTGATGTAGTTACTGGTACGTTACAGATCTTTCATGTGCATGTTTATGCTTTGCTATATCCAGGAGATTCTTTGTCTTTTGTTACTTCCTATATAGCAGGCAATTTTGGAATCAATCCCAAAATTCTAGCAGAGCTCTCTACCCCAGTGGGTAAAACCATCATAGCCTGGTGGGTATATAAGAACTGCACGATTATGATATTTCAGAAAGTCATTTCAGCAGACTTAGTCGAATTAGAGATGACTGATTTTGATGTCATTCTCAGCATGGATTGGTTTCATTCCTGCTATGCCACAGTCGACTGCAGAAATAGAATAGTTCAGTTTTAATTTCCAAATAAACCCATCCTTGAGTGGAAGGGTAGTACTTCAGAGTTCAGAGGTCAGCTTATTTTCTATCTTCGGGCACAGAAAATGATATCTAAAGGATGTGTCTATCATCTTGTTTGAGTTAAGGACACTAGTTCCGAAACTCCCAGCTTTGAATCAGTTCTAGTTGTAGGTGAATATTCAGATATCTTTCTTGAAGATATTCCAGGAATTTCTCCCGAAAGGGTAATAGACTTCGGCATTGATCTTCTTCCAGATACTCAGCCTATATCTATTTCGCCATATAGAGTGGCACCAGCAGAACTCAGAAAACTGGAAAAAAAATTGAAGGATCTCTTAGATAAGGGATTCATCAGGCCCAGCATTTCCCCGTGGGGCGCTCCAGTATTATTCGTGTGCAAGAAAGACGGTTCTCTTAGGATGTGTGTAGACTACCATCAACTCAATAAGGTCACGATTAAGAACAAGTATCCTCTTCCCAGAATCGATGACTTGTTTGATCAACTTTAGGGTGCCAGTTAATTCTCTAAGATAGACCTCAGATCCGGCTATCATCAGCTCAGAGTTAGAGAATGTGACATTTTGAAAACAACTTTTCGTACTCGGTATGGTCATTTCAAATTCTTAGTTATGTCCTTTGGTCTTACCAATGCCCCAACAGCTTTTATGGACTTGATGAACCGTGTGTTTAAGCAGTACTTGGACATGTTCATCATAGTCTTCATAGATGATATTCTGGTCTATTTCCACAGTGAGCGTGATCATGCAGACCATCTCAGAATAGTACTTCAGACTCACAGAGATCATCAGCTATTCGCCAAATTCAGTAAGTGCAAATTTTGGCTAAAGTCAGTAGCATTCCTTGGTCATATCATTTCCGGTGATGGCATTAGAGTGGATCCTCAAAAGACCGAAGAAGTAAGAAATTGGCCTCGCCCTGTCTCTTCATCAGATATCAGGAGTTTCTTAGGTTTGGTTGGCTATTACAGATAGTTTATTAAGGGATGTTCTTCGATTGCATCCCCTATGTCCAGATTGACTCAGAAGAAAGTCAAGTTTCAGTAGTCAGATCCTTGCGAGAAGAGTTTTCAGAATTTGAAGACTCGACTCACCTCAACTCCAGTATTAGCTCTTCCAGATGGTCCAGATGGTTTTGTAGTGTATTGTGATGTATCCAGAGTAGGTTTGGGTTATGTCCTCATGCAGCATAGTAAGTTCATAGCCTACGCCTCCAGACAGCTTAAGCCCCATGAGAAGAATTATCCTACTCATGATCTTGAGTTAGCAGCCGTAGTATTTGCCTTGAAGATTTGGAGGCATCATCTATACGGTGTTCACGTAGATGTGTTCACAGATCATGAAAGTCTTTAGTATGTCTTTTCTCAGAAAGATCTCAATCTTTGTCGGAGAATATGGTTAGAGCTCTTGAAAGATTATGACATGAGTGTCCTTTATCATCCGGGCAAGGACAATGTAGTGGCCGATGCTCTCAATAGACTATCCATGGGTAGTGTTTCTCATGTTGAGGATAGTAAGAAGAAATTAGCTCAGGAAGTCCCTCAGCTTGCCAGACTAGGCATTCGCTTAGTCGATATAGAAGAGGGTGATATATGGGTTCAGAGAAGTTCATAATCATCTTGAGTTTCTGAGGAAAATAAAAGCAAGATAGAGATCCCAGCCTTGTGAAGTTGAAAGAGTCAGTCCAGGATCAGAAAGTAGAGGTTTTCTCCCAAGGGGGAGATGGTGTCCTTCGTTGTTAGGGTCGTCTCTGTGTTCCAGGTATAGATGACTTAAGGCAGCAAATTCTTGCAGAAGTGCATGGTGCGCGCTACTCTATTCATCCAGGGGCCATAAATATGTACCACGACTTGTGGGAAATCTATTGGTGGAGTGGGATGAAGAAAGACATTGCAGAGTTTGTGGCTAAGTGTTCTACATATCAGCAGGTTAAGATAGAGCATCATAAGCCTAGTGGGTCCATGCAGGAGTTCAGTAGTCCTACTTGGAAGTGGGAAGTTGTGAACATGGACTTCGTGAAGGTTTTTCCTTGAACTCGTCATCAGCATGATTCAGTCTGGGTTATTGTAGACAGAATAACCAAATCAGCTTATTTTCTTCCAGTTCATACTTCTTGTTCAGCCGAGGATTACACCAAACTCTACATCAAGGAGTTATTTAGATTGCATGGTGTTCTGTTGTCCATTATCTCAGACAGAGGTACCCAGTTCACCTCTCATTTCTGAAAAGCATTCCAAAAGGGTCTTGGTACCAAAGTTTATCTTAGTACAACCTTTCATCCTCAGACAGATGGTCAAGCAGAAAGGACCATTCAAACGTTAGAAGATATGCTAAGGGCGTGTGCAATAGATTTCAAGGGAAGTTAGGATGACCACTTACCTTTGATTGAGTTTGCATACAACAACAGCTATCATTCCAGTATTCAGATGGCTCCATTCGAAGCACTCTACAGTAGGAGATGTAGATCTTTAATTATTTGGTTTGAAGTTAGTGAGGCCTCGGTCATAGGTCCTGACTTGGTATTCTATGCCTTAGAAAAGGTCCAGTTGATTAGAGAAAAACTCTGGGCTACCCAGAGCCGACAGAAGGCTTATGCAAATGTTCGTAGAAAAGATCTTGAGTTTGAGATTGGTGATCATGTCTATCTAAAGATCTCTCCCATGAAGGGAGTGAAGAGATTCGACAAGAAGGGAAAACTTAGTCCCCGATATGTTGGTCCCTTCAAGATTCTCAGTCGCTTTGGCAAGGTAGCCTATGAGCTTGAATTTCCTTTAGATCTAGCCCCAATTAATCCAGTCTTTCATGTCTCTTTGCTCAAGAAGTGCATAGGTGACCCATCAGTTGTAGTTCCTATTCAGAGCATTGATGTTCAAAACACTCTCTCTTATGAAGAGATTTCAGTCGAAATCTAAGACTATCAGACTCATAGATTGAGGAACAAAGAGGTCTCTCTAGTTAAAGTTCTTTGGCGAAATCAGTCTGTCGAGAGAGCTACTTAGGAAGCAGAAGCAGACATGCGTACCAAGTATCCTCACCTTTTTTCCACCAACTCAGACCAAGCTCAAGGTAACAGTTCTCCTCAAGCTTACTCAGTTTTATGTTCTGTGTTCATCACGAACTTGGTATTTAGTTTCATATTCCTATTATAAACTTGGTGTCAAGTACTATTGCATATTCAGTCATGCACTCATGTAGCAGTTCAGTTATGTAATTATGCATCATACATGCATTCTTATTGTGAGAAACTTAGTTCTTCAGAGCACTCAGTCATGCATTCATGAATCAGTTACACATGCATCAGATATGCATGTTCAGTATTATATATTCAACTTGGAAGTCATGTAAGTCAAGATATCATGTTCCATTTATTCATGTTCAGTATGTACTTCAGTTGTCTTTTCTCCCCTCTAAGTCAGTCTCATTCGAGGACGAATGCTATCAAGGGGTAGATATTGTAATACCCCATACTTTTTCCTAGCGAATTTCATCTCAAGAATGTCTAGTATTAGCTTCTAAATTGAATAATGATTATTCCATGAGGAATTTTCAAGATTTTCACGTTTTGTCATATGGGAAATTCCATAAGATTTCCATCAATATAAGATTCGCCCAAATCTGATGATCGGGTTAGAAGTTACGACTATTTCAAGTTCCTATCGTAAAACAGCGCCATATTAGTCAGTGGCGCGCCGCGCCACAAGAGGAAATGGCATTTGAAAAATTCCAGTAGGGGTCCGCGATTATGGCGCGTCGCGCCAGGGCCCAAATTCAAAATTGTCCATTTTTCAGTGTCTCAGCGCGATTTCCCTAGCGACGCGCCAAAGTTCCAGGTCACAAAGGAAGTGGCAATGCGATGGCCCCGCGTAGCGCCATCCCTCAATTTCCCAATTTTCAAAATCCAGTGATACGACGCGATAGCATTGCGTCGCGCTAAAGCTCCAGTTCGAGAAATTTTTATAATTTTAAAAGACGCATCCAAGGGTTAAAAGGGTTAATTTCCTACTCCTATTTAAACCCAATAACACGTGATTTAGCTATTCTTCACCCAAAATATACTAGTTTCTCTCAAGTTTCTCTCAAGAACAAGCTAGGATTTCTATTGGGGATTCAAATTCAAGAAGGTTTCACCGTCAATCCTCACGAAATCACGAACTAAGGTATGCATAGTGTTCATTCATGGACTCCTTTCATCCATGAAGCCCAAGAATCCCTTTTTCTAAAGTCAAGTTTATGGATTTTCTTATGCATTTCATGATTGGGATGCTCTTGTTCATGTGGATAGTGAGAAATTGAATTCTACTTCATGTTGGGTGATAAATTCTATGTGGGCTAAAGTATTATAGATATAGATTCATCCAAACCTATGACTAAACCCTTGAATGATGAAATTAGAATTGAACCATAATGTTTATTTATTGTACAATGATGTTTACATGTACTATGCCTACAATCTGTTTGATTAAATGCCTAAATAAAGGAAAAGTGCCTAAATAGCATGATACCATGAAATTCCAATGTATGTACAAGTTTATGCCTATCACACGTTTGATGAAATGCTTCTATAAATGTGGTATGGACTATGGTGTTAGTTATATGTTCAAGTAAGTTATGCTTGGTCCGTTTCCTTCCATCAAGTCCTGGGGGTACTTGTACCCGAAACATTAGTTGTGTGCCTAGAGCCAATGTCATGTTTTCACGTTACTCTCAGTCAAGCTATGAATCCTTAGACTTCAGACAGTCTTATTACTCAGGAAATCTCCATGATCTCATGAACATAGTCAGTTGACAGATATCAGTAGTATTCCGTCAGTCAACGAGATTCAGTAATTCAGCCCATGTTCAGTTCAGTAAATTATGTTCAGAGTCTATTCAGATGGGAGTAGGAATTAGCACCGAGTGAACCCAAAGATGGGAACACACACTATCAGATGAGGGTGTGATTCTTAGAAGTCATCCTTGTGTTCCAGAACTATGTAGCCAGCATAGGTTGAGACATCAACACTGTCCGATGAGGGTTGATGGGGTGGATAAGCACTGTTAGATAAGGGCCCCATCGTTCTCGTATAGGGGACACTATCAGATGAGGGTCACCCACAGCTTGTCCTTACCAGTGGCGCCGAATTGACACCCTTCCAATTGGGGTTACATATTGGATCCTCACTCAGCCATAATAGCGTATCAGGGGCATGTCGGTTAGATAACTACTTCCCATAGTTTCATGTTACAAAATAAGGACTGTCAGATACAGAAAATCGGTCTCAGTAATAGAACTCAGATAGTTCTTCAAAATTTAGGACTATCAGATATAGTCAACTCAGATACAGTTCGGAACTCAGATAGTTCCATCAGATTCAGGACTGTCAGATACAGTCACTCATGTTATCAGTCATATCAGTTATTAACATGTCAGGTTATCAGTATTCAAACTCAGTAATCATGTTATCACGTTGTCAGTTACAGTTACGTATTTATGCATGCATTCTCACGTTTAAGTTAGACAGTCAGTTAGCGATAATCATGCATGTGAACCCTTGCATATAGCCTACCTCACATGTATACTCAGTATATTCTATTGTACTGATGCATTTTTTCTATGGTGATTTCTTTTTATGTTACACCATAGGTTCAAAGACACGAGCTCCAGAGCATCAGCAGTCAGAGTTAGCAGTGAGTCCTAATCCTTTGAGGACATGATTATTTCTTTATTATCTCATTAATTAGTTTATTAGTTGGAATTAGTTAGGGACATGTCCCATCCACTCCTTACTCAGACAGTTCATTCAGTTAGAGACTTTCCATACTATTATGTTCAGACAGTTATTTCAGTTATTTTGGGTATTTCATATCCCATTTAGATGTTATGTTTTACTTCAGTTATGTGAACCTTATGGATTTTCAGTTCATGTTTCCACATTATTCAGTATATTATGAAGTATACAGATACAGATATTATTCATGGGTTAGCTTGTGGTCCTTTGGGGTCATGAGCACCGTGTAGTATTTTTGGTGCCAGATTTTGGGCGTTACAAAAACGTTTGACAAACCTCCTATAAAATCCTGTCAACCCATGAAAACTTTGGATTTCTCCAATAGTCTTAGGGGTCAGCTAACTTCGTATAGAGTCTATCTTAGATTCGTCCACTTCTACACCTCTTGAACTCACAACAAAACCTAAGAAGTCCACTTTATCAACTCCAAAAGAACACTTCTCCATGTTGGCATACAACTTCTCCTTTCAGAGAACATCAAATACATATCTCAAATGATTTACATGTTCATCAATAGACTAACTATATACCAACAGATCATCAAAGTAAACAACTATAAACTTTCCAATATAAGGCTTCATTACATGATTCATTAGTCTCATAAAGGCGCTAGTAGCATTTGTGGGTCCGAATGGCATGACCAACCACTCATATAGACCAAACTTGGTCTTGAATGCGGTCTTCTACTCATCACCGGGTTGCATGCGGATTTGGTGATAGCCACTCCTAAGATCGACTTTAGAGAAAACACAAGAGCCATTTAGTTCATCTAACATATCATCTAACCTAGGGATAAGGTGATGATATTTTACCGTTATCTTGTTGATGGCTCTACCATCCACACACATACGCCAAGTTCCATCCTTTTTTGGTACCAAAAGCACCGGGACCATACACGGGCTCATACTTTGTTTGATATAGCCTTTGTTGAGGAGCTCCTCAACTTTCCTCTCAAGCTCTTTAGTGTCTATGGGATAGCTTCTATAATCCGGCGTGTTGGATAGTCGTGAACCCAACACAAAATCAATTTGGTGCTCAATTTCCTAAATTGGGGGCAATCCTTGCGGAAATTCTTATGGGAAACATCATCAAACTCCTACAAAACATGTGAAATAGAAGGGAGAAGAGAAGAAGAAAAAATAAATGGTTAGTAGTAAGTGCATGGGCTAGGAGGAGCATAGGAGTGTCAATGTCTTGATCCTTGAATAAGTCTTTCCTCCTAGCCAACATAACCATTGGTCCTTTATCCTTGGACCTCATAGAATTCGAGACCTCCCCATTTGGTTTGGTGGAAACCGAGGCCTCACCACAAGTCACACTCTAGGGTTTCCTTCTTTTCTTTCCCTTTTCTTTCAATTCCCTCAATCTTTGGTGCCACTCACTCACTTGAGAAGGTGAAAGTGGATGAAGTATGAATCTTTTACCACCATGCTCAAGTGAGTACTTGTTTGATCTTCCATCATGCTTGGTAAACTTGTCATATTGTGTAACGACCCGAGAACCTATCCCGAGACGTCACATGGTGCTTAAGGCCACACATGGCCTCAAGCTAACCCTCTAAGCCTGTCATCACTTTCAGAACTCACTACGACGAAAATCAAGCTAAAGTAAGAAAGAATAATCATGCCATGAACATACTGGAATATGATGAGATATTGTCCTGTACAATCAAAATACTGAAGTTCCGCATATACTGGTACTCTAGTCTGACAAAGCCTCTACTACATAAGACTGAGGAGCCATTGGGACAGATCCCCCAGCTGACTCGTACTGATCTGAAAGGAAACAACCATTTATTAATAAGACAAAATCAGGGACATAGGTCCTCGAACCATGAGGACTCACCAACTGCAGAAATGTAGATGAAGGTACTCGAAGATCACTGTCGCTGCTGAGACTGAGCACCTGAACCTACATCATGAGGAAATATAGAACACAGAAGAGTATGGAAATCAGTACTTGGGAATGTACTGAGTATGTCGGGGTGTATGTAACATTTTTCAATAATATCATAAATGTG
Organism: Capsicum pubescens; assembly: GCA_030864215.1. Classification (NCBI taxonomy): domain Eukaryota; kingdom Viridiplantae; phylum Streptophyta; class Magnoliopsida; order Solanales; family Solanaceae; genus Capsicum; species Capsicum pubescens. Next base: position 330,709,707 of record CM061548.1, on the reverse strand, counting down.
TAAGAAAATCATGCATGCTGACAATAATGACTCTCTTCACTCTAAGTCATGAGTCAAAGAGTTTGAGTTGAGACCAATGATTTATGAGATTTATGAAGCATGTGTTACTATTGATGATTTATGGAAATTACGTTTCAGGTAATTACGTTTCAACTTCGTGATCACAAGCTCATACTCGGCCTCTGGCCCACAATTATCAATATCAATCCTACGGTGGCACGTAGTTCTGGGGAAATACCACATTTCCCGCTCGGTGCTAAATACTCCTCCCAGACTCAGCTCAGAGCGCATTAGGAGATCCACCTTAATCAATATCAACTCATGGGTCTATCATAACGACCAAAACATAAATATATCTCATCTGTAAATCATATACAATTGTGGATTCCTAACTCGACTCAAAATCAAAACAATCTTTCTCAACACCAAGTACGCTTGCTTATCAAATCATTTCAAATATTAAAAGCTTCAAGGAAACATCATAAGACTCATTCTTGACTCTCAAGATCAATATCGATATATATATATATATATTCAATAATCAACTTCTCATGGAAAATCTTAAAATCATGACTCTTATCATCTATCTCCTAGAAATCGTTAATTCATAGTTGCAATATACAATTCATAGCATAAATTCTCAATTTAAGAAATAAAACAACGAAATAGCCATGTATATAAATCTTGAATAGCTCGATTCTCATAATCAATGATAAAGTAATTTGGATATAAACCCGCTTGCAAAATCATGAAATTCCAATAGTAAAAATCAATTCTTTGGGCACAAGAATGAAAGGATATTCTTGTTCAAGCCCCACATACCTTGGATTATGAATTTGAGATGAAGAGACTTGATTGGAACTTCTTTCTCGCACTTTTGAGCTATGTTTCTTGATGTCTTTGGCATGGAGAACTTAATTCTTGAACAACTTGGTGAAATCTTTGGAAGATTCTTGAATTTCTTGGAGATGATTTGATTTAGGATTTTGGAAGAAACCCTAGTTTCTAGAGGGTTATGGAAGAGAAAGGAGAAAAAAATAAACTTCTCTTCTCTACTTGGATATATATATACAAAACCAAAATGGATGAAAAATACCAAAATGTCCTTTTAAAAAAAGTTGAAAATTGTTGATCGGGGTCTGTGACGGTCAAACTGATGGTCCGTCAGAGGAACTGACGGTCCACCAGATCGTCCGTCACTCGAGTGACAAAACTGGGACATTCTGCCTTGACGTGAAGGTCGAAGTGATGATCCGTCAGGAAACTGATGGTCCACCAAATCGTTCGTCACTCGGGGGCCAGAAATGGGACATTCTGCCTCGACTTGACGGTCCTCTTGACGGCCCGTCAAATTTTTGGCGGCCCACCATTTTGGACGACGCACAATGGCCAGAAAAATGGGTTACTGCCTTGGCTTAACGGGACAATTGACGGTCCACCAAGGACTTGGAGGTCCTTCAGGTCTACCGCCAGGCCTGGGCGATTCCGACATCGCTTAGTAAAACGACCATAACTTCCTCGTCCGATGTCGGATTTTGATGAAATTGGTATTGATGGAAAGCTTATTCAATGCTCTACATAACAAAAAGTAGAAATTATAGAAATACATCATAATATAAGCATCAATCACTTTGGAAGCCACCCCTATTCACTCAAAAGACAGATTTAGGCTTAAGGAACGATCGGGGTATTACATATTGCCATGGTCTACCAAGAAACAAGTAGCACGATTGCATTATAATGAAATTACATAAGACTTCATCCTTGTAATTTTCCACTTAGAATCGAATCAAGCATTGCCGAGTCACTTTTAATTCACCACATTCATTGAGCAATTGAAGCTTGTAAGGGCTAGCATGTGGAGTAGAGGGGAGTTTTAAGAAGTTCACCATAGTGGCACTAGCTACATTTATGCAACTCCCACTATCAATTACCATAGTGCACACACCACCCTTGGTGATACTCTTAGTGTAAAATAAATTCTCTCTTTGGCTCGAATCTTCAAGTGCCTTACTCACTATGGCCCTTCTCACTACATAGTTAGGAATTTGACACTCTCCATCTTGTGTCCAAGCTTCTTCTTTCTCACATTCTTTATTCTCATCATCAACTAGTAACTCTCCGTCTTGAGGCTCAACCTCATCACCATTCTCGGATTCCATTACCACTTTCTCTCCTAAGTAGTACAACTTCCCCTCTCTTAAGACTCTATACCCCCAACCATGGTACTTGAAGCATTGAAATCCCTTAGATGAGGGATGAAGGGAATTCGGCTTCACCTCTACTTTTGGATGTTGGTGTGACACTTGCTTAGTTGTGATTTGAGAAGAAAGAGATGAAGAATACTTGTTTTTGTTCCAACCCGAGGATAATGAACTTACCTCCTTATTTCTTGGAAAACCCGAAGGGTGTTGTGGACTTTTGAGTTTATAGGTTGCCTTCTTTTTATTCTTTTTTCATCCTCCATAGCCGCTTGGAATATACCATCAATGGTTTCAAACTTGTGAAGAGTCAAATGGGAAGATATGTCTTTATTCAACTCAACCTTGAGGCGAATGACAACATGTCTTATTTACCTCTATGGTCAAGCTTCAAAATAAGTTGTTGGAATTCATCATAGTAGGCCATCACACTCTTGCTTCCTTGCCTTAGATTGTAAAACATGGCAAGGAGCTCATGTCTATAATGCTTCGGTACATATCTCTCTCTCATTAGTCTCTTCAACATCTCCCAAGAAGGTGGTTGTCCATCAATCAACACATCACCAAATCTCTTAGTGTAATCCCACCAAGTGTTTGCATATCTTTCAAAGTGAGAAATAGCATAACAACTTTTCTTCTCTTTAGAAAATTCATTCAGTTGAAAAAGCTTTTCACAAGAAGATTCCCAAGCTAAATACACTTTCGGATCACTCTCACCTTTGAAAATTGGAATGCCAACCTTGATTGAATTGATGCCTACCTCTCAGTTTCCTTGTCTTCCTTCATGCCCTCGGTTTCTCCCATAATGCCCTTTTTGATCTTGTCTTGCCCTTATTTCTTCCTCAAATCAATAGTCATCATTAGGAACATCAGAACCTTCTTGCTCCCCTTTACCATAATCTTCAATTTGGATTTGGTAGTTTCAGTTTTGGGGTATTTATGGAGGGTTATGAGGCCTTTGGTTATTTGGAGCTTGGACTTGTGGCATTGGATGTGGTGGAGGGTAAGGTCTTTGGTCCATGGGATTTGGCATTTGGTAAGTAGCATTTAGTGGAGGTATTTGGTTATGTGGAGGAATTGGTCTTTGGTCAAAGGGATTTGGTACTTGGACATTCGGGTTTGGGGGTGGATTTTGAGTTCCAAGTCCTTCTTATTGGACTTGGTTCATTTGAGGGAGTAGGGGTCTTGGTAAGTTTCGGTTTGGAGTGGTTTGGACTTGGCTTTGAGGAGGTTGTGGAGGGTATAGTATTAGGTGGAGAGTTTCGGGTGTCATGGTAATTGAGGAGTTGTTAGCTTGGACACTTGAAGACGCATGGTAGGGATTAGGAGTAGAAGGTCGTGAGTTTCTCCTACTTTTAACACAATCAACCCTCCCGCTAATGGTGGTCACCTCAACCTTCAAAGTAGCCATATCACCTTTCAAAGAATCCAAATCTCCCATTATAACTCCCAATTTCGAGCCTATTTTTGCCATCTCTCGATTCATGGCCTCAAGTTGAACCATGATGAGCCCACCAACATCATTACCAAGGGGTTGTGTACTTGAACCCATGGGTTCCATTCTCCTTGTACCTTAACAACAATGAAAAAAATACCTACAAAACAAACAAATACGTTAGTTCAATAAAACCTCACCACACTCACACTCAGATCTCTCCTCACACTTGGTCTCATAAGTGTTGAATACTTGGCAGTACTTGGCAAGTGAATTGAGTGGTGAATATGCTTTGGTCCGGAATCAATTTTTTGTTTGGATATGACTCAAATAGAAATGATGTAAGGACTTGAACCAACAAACTACTACGAATTTAAAAATGAGAAAAGCACACAAAAATCAAAGACACGAAACAAACGGACTCAAAACTAATTATCAACCTAGTAGGTAGTTACTAGTTTGCTAATTAGTGATAGAGTTTAACACACAAGAAATTAGAATAAAAAATGAGAAACTAAGAAATCTAGTTTAGAGCTTAATTAGGCTGATCAACTAGTGATGATGTGGCACAGTGTGGTTGGTCGTCAATTTTGCAAAAAATTTCAATTTCCAACTTTGTGTTTTCGGCCAAGGATCCACTTGAGAGAGTGTTTGGACAAAATTTTGCGGAAAAAAATGGAGGGTTGGAGCCTTTTTCTCAAGTTCAAATGAATTTGGAATCAATGGTCCCCCCATTTATACTTTCAATTGTACTTTAATATTCCCTTGTCCCCTCTTCCTTTTGAAAGATTTGAATATTCTTGGAATATGCTTTTGTACAAACAACTTTTTCACTCTCTTTATTTCTTTTTATGGATCTAACACCTTTTTTGGATATTCTTCTTCATCAAGATATGAAGATGGTGAAGAACAATATGAATATTCAAGAGTTGACCGAAGTTTGACCACAAGGCAAATGAAATCTAACTTCAATTTTTCTTTTAGATCTAGGTTCCCTTTGCCAAGACAAACACAACCAACACAAAATCAGCCACAAAACGCCACAAATAAAATAATCAAAAACGAGATCCCACCTCAAAAGCTTCAAACAAGGCACAACAATGGTGAATCTAGCTCAAATTCAACCAAACCTTGCTCTAAACTTAGATCTAGACTCTTTAAGTGTTAGAGAACAAGAATCTAACACTCGAAACTATCAAAACAAACTAAAAATGAGTAGATCTAACCTTTAACACATGGATCTACAACAAGCACTACAAGATCAACCTTTCTTTGTGATTTTTCTTTGGATTTGACTTTTTTTTGTGAGATTTTCTTGATAAAGACGCTAAAACCAAGGATTAAAGTTGTGGGAACAACCCTAACCTACGGTTTGATACCAAATGATAGCTTACAAGCTATCTAAAACCGAATCTAAGGACTAAAGATACAAAAATCAGCAACCACAAGAAGAGAAAATTAACACATAGGAGAAAAGAGATGAAGTAGAGATTGCATAAAGTAAAGATAGATAGAGAAACCCTCACTTCCACCAATGATTAGCAAAAGAATATGTTCCAAATACTCAATCACACCTTACCAATGTAAGTTCAAACCTCACTCTTAGGTGAGCCAAAGGAATTCACACTCCCTCAATCACACCTTTCTTGCCAAATGTTCAATACAAGTGAAAAACCTAAACTAGAAGACTATAAACTACAAACTAAGATTAATCTTTCTATATTCTTCAAAACTAGTGAAAAGAGAAGTGAAATTGTCTATTTATACTATTACATAACAAAAGTAAAAAATGCCCTTAATGAATTAAAGAAGAGGAGGCGCCTCTTGGATGTTGGAATGTAAAGTGCAAAGTCCAACTTGCCCCTTGTAGAATGTAGACCCTTCAAAGCTCATCTTCACAAATCAAGGCATTTCCTCCCTTGGCCGAATGCATAACACCCTCACAAACCTCCAAGTACATGTACATGGGTTGGAGTTGTTGAAGTTCCTTAGCTTGACTTCGGGTGAAGGCCTTGAGAGCTTGGCACTTGCATCACTTCAGCTTTGGATATTGCTATTATTCCTACTGTAATATCGTAGTACCCTATGTCAATAATATTATCTTTGCTTATCAGAAAAAAAGAATTACTCTAATGAAAGTCAAAATCCCTAAAAGAAATATATCCAAATCACGAAAGTTACAAATCATTGAAAGAAAATTGGAGGAAAAAAGAATTGGTTAAGCAAAAGGAGGTGAAAAAACAAGCAAAAAGAGGATATACATAACATTCTGGATCCCCTCCTATCAAAAGTTAATATTAGTACAAACTTTCTACTTTTAAAGACGGCATAAGGTTCCTTATAAATTGAAATTTTTGCCTCAATAAGACTCATCAACACTACCAAAAGCAGATACTACTAGTATTTATTTTGCTCAATCAAAAGAAAAATTGAGCAATCATATCTAAAAGGCTCATTGAAGGTTTAATCATTTCTTAAATAAAATTCATCTTTCATTGCAATTATCTATTTATGTGGCACATTTCGTTAATTATTTTTCTCTTTTTTATCTTCTAGTTGTAAAGCAAACAAAATTATCTAAAGCACAAATCATGTAGCAATAACTACATTAGTTTGCCCAAAATATAGAGAGATAACAATAGATGATTACATAACAAATATAAATTGACAGCCATTCAAACTTAATGAAGGCAAATGTGGAACTTACAAAGAAAAGTACTCATAATATAAATTAAGTCTATAATAATTAATGATTAATTACTATAAAAAATCAAACCAGTGGTATCTTTTTCTTCTTGCTGTAACACACCCGATTCGACCCGAAGCACAAACTTTGCACAACTATTTTTTTTCTCTTGGCTCAATTAGCAATTGTCCAAGTCATATCATTTTCAAAGATCCAATGACAAACCTCAATTTTCCCAGGTCCCGACCCGAGTGCAATGAAGGCTCCGTGACTGGGTCCCCATGAAGAAGTATCCACGTGGCAAATGGCAACACCATGATTGATCTTAGCCTTTGAATTCGGGTCCAAAATATCCACTTCGTAGACCCGGACCTTAGGAACGGAATGACAGTAATAGAGTAAGTAAGGGAACAAGCTCTGATGACATGACACTGATTTAGTAACTTTTCCACCGTTGATTCCTTTGACTGATCCGATCATGATGTTACCCTTTGACCCTTTTGTGTTCTCAGTTGTCCGAACCACAACGTTTCGGCCCAACATTGAAGTTGCTAAATCAATCATATCTTCAGCTGAGTTAACACACCGTTTCGTCTCACCGGCGCTCGGTGCTCTTTCACACTCGCTGAGAGCATCGCCAATCATCTTTGCCACCTGAGAATCGTCGGCCGCGTGGAAGATTTTCTTCAGCTCACCAATCTTCGAGGTCGAAAAGGGTAGTTTCGAAGCAATCACCCGGGGCAAAAACGACCTTTTAGGCATCTTATCTATTATATCTGGCATAGGCATGACTGTACCACTCTTCAACATCTTCTCCCGGAAAAACTTTCCAGGCTCAACCCACGGGTTATTCACCTTTTTGCCACCGTTGACTTCGGTCAACGAAGCCAAAACTTGGGAAGTTTTGTTATGATAATTGGAAAATGTGGCAGTATCTTTGACATAATCTTTGAAAGTGTTGTTAACTCCGTAAGTCTTGAAATTAATATGTGGGTCATTAGCCCCTTTACCATAAGTAGTAAATACATCAGTACCTTCATTGAATGATTGACCATAGTTGGTAAAATTTGCTTCACCGCCATTTGCATCTTTAACATACGTAGTGAACGTGTCATCTCCAACATTCGATTGATCTCTATAGCTAGTAAAAGTCTCAGATGGACCATTACCTCCAACACCATAGTTCTTGAAATTGTTTACAGGAACATTGCCATTGATACCATAAGATGTGAAATTTTGATTCTCCCCATTTGCTGACTGACCATAGTTTGTAAATGTTGAGCCTATAACATTTGAGTCAGTACCATAGCTTGTGAAATTACTATCAGCACCGTTCCCATTTTTGCCATAGCTTTTGAAAGATTGGTCACCAGCATTTGCTTGTTGTGAGTAAGACTTGAACACTTGGTCAGCACCGACTCCTTGGTCTGAGTAGGAAGTGAAATGCACATTTGGGACATTGACATTTTTGGCATAGTTTGCGAATTGGCCTGAACCCCCTGCTGAACTTGTGCTATAGGTGTTGAAACTTTGGTCAATTACATTACCATCAGGGGCATAGTTGTTGAATTCATTGTCACGAGGGGAACCTCTACCATAACGCCTGAAAGAATTAACAGGGATGTTTTGTCCATCAGAGTAGTTCTTGAATGTATTGGATCCAAGACCAGGTAAGTTGGTGGCATAATTGGTGAAGTTCTTGTCATTGTAAGTGGTAAAATGGACCTCTCCATGTTTTTCAAGACTTGGTAACAAATCAGGCGCACACATGAGATTTGCTGAAGAGCAAAAGGAGTGAAGTTGTGTGGTAAGTGCATTTTGATCTGCAGCAAGTTTTGAGTATTTTGCATATTGTGCAGCACTCAATGGGGATGCCTTGTTGAGAAGGAACCATGGCTTTGGTAAGTCATTTGAGATTTGTTTCTTCCAGTACCTAATTAGATAGCCTTTTGGTGTAAATGGGTTCCCAGATTCACCAAGACTTACTAAATCTCCAGCCACAACAACCTGCATTGAAAAAATCAAGATTACTTCACTGACACCTAGTGAGTACACAAAAGTTGCAATCTTGTGGAAACTCAAGATTACTTCATTGACACCCAAATGGGCACACATAGTTACAATCTTTATGGCAAATCAAGATAACTTCATTGGTACCCAATGTTGTCAATGAGTGTGTGTTAGATTCTCTAAAGGGACACTGTACTTTAAGAAAATCCAACACAATGCAACATCGAAAGTGAAGAGTCTTGAGCAACTTAGTTGACACCCAAATGGGTACATAAAGCTACAATCTCTATGACAAATTAAGATTACTACATTGACACCCAAAAAGGTACATAAAGCTACAATCTTTAAGGCAAAACAAGATTAGTTCAAGAAAGTGAAAGAGATGAGCAAAAGAGTTAAAGATTGTTACTTACATTGAAAGATGGTAGTGAGGACAAAAGCACAAGTAAGATGCAAGAAGGAAGAAGAATTTTAGTGTGCATTTCTTTGGTGTGAAACAGAGAGATAGAGAGAGAAGGTGAAGAGTAGAATGTTGGTGGGGGGAGGTTTGGTTGGATGCACAATATTTATAGTAGAAGATTCTAAATAAGTATAGTAGAAAATAGAGAAGATGATGGAGTGTGGGGTTACTTCTGGTCTGCTCTTGCCCATTTGAAGTTTAAACAACAACAATAATAATAGTCCCTCAAACTTAAAGGTTTGGAAGGTGAAAATGTAGGCAAATATACTTTAGAAGTAGGGAGTTTATTTACCTCGACTCAAGAAAAATTACTAAGAATAGTTTTAGAAAAAAAAGTAATAGATGTACATGAAATACTCCCTTCGTTTTATTTTACTCGTCCCAAATTTCCTAATTTGTTATTTCATTTTACTTGTTCTTTTTTACTTATTAAGACTAGAAATTTTTTTTTCCATTATACCCTTAGTATAATTGATTACTCCTTATTATTAGCATTCTTGACAAATGTTGCAAAGAGGAGTATCATTAAAAGTACACCATTAAGAATATAAATGGTGTTTTGGTATTAGTCATTCATCAATATTGAAACTAACAACAAGACGTAATTAAAAGGGGCAAAATGGTAAAGTTACATTACCAATTATTGTTTTCTTAATAGCTGTGTCATAACAATTTGGAACGAGTAAAATGGGACGGAGTGAGTATCAAATAGTAACAAAATAAGCGGGGACAATAATTATAAGAATATAATATGATAGTCAAAGTAAAAACAACAACAAATACTAGTTAGTATAAATGAATTGTTTGACAATTTTTTTATGCTCCAAAAATCAATAAATTTTTCAAAGTTCAAGTTTGTCTTAATTATTTTTTCCAAAATTTATCCCTATACATAGTAGAGGGTTTTGGTTTCTTGATTAATCAAATACTTTTGAGAAGGAGTTTTGCAACAGATTGTATGCTAACGATGGATTATATTAGTGAGTAGAGCTTTTTCTTTGTTTACTACTCCTATATATTTCCTATTTGTCCACTATTAATTAGACATGCATGATAAGAAATACTAATAAATAGTAAAAGTAATTTTACTATATCACCTTTGAATATAATACATTCAATTTCTTGATAAATGTATTAAGTGTATAAATAATAGTTAATAGCTAGTACTCCCTCCGTCTCATTTTATCCGTTTCAAATTTTCTAATTTGGTGTCCCATTTTAGTTGTCCTTTTTTATTTATCAAGACAAGACAATTTTTTTTTTCTTCATATTTTACCCTTTGCATTAATTACTTTTTCTTTAAATTAAAATGTAAACATCATTTAATAGGGGTACTATGATAAGCTAGCTATGCTATTTATTATTTTTCTTAATAGCTGTGTCATCCCAATTTTAGACGAGCAAATGGGACGGAGGGAGTATAAAATTAATAAAAAAGAATAAACTATTCAGTAATTTTTTAAATTAAATAAGTATTTGCTAGACGGATACCTATTATTGGACGTTGGACGGAGGGAGTATTTATTTTCTGACGTGGACCACTCAAATCTTTTAAAACCAATAAGTTGGGTACTTTTTTATCTGCAATTCGGCTTTGACAATTTAGCCCTCAAAGCAAACATTTCAAATTCACTTCAAATTCTCCACATTGTAGTTAATCCAAATATCTAGGAATCAGTAATATTAAAATGCTCTTTGCGATTGAAAAGAGTCATCTCAATTTAGACAAGAAAGTTTTGAAGAGTGGGCATTAGCATTTTGGGAACTCCAAAACATTAATGAACCTCTTTGAGAATAAGAAAGAGACTCCATCGAGACAAGTAAGGCTTTAAAAAGTGGACTGCCCTAAAGATTAGGGCATTAGTACATTGGAACCTCATATAAAGAACCAATCCTCCTACCCCACAATAAAACTGTTATGAAATATAAAGAAAGAACAACAAGAATAAATAAAGAGAAAAGAGGACTTTAATTTTCTTGAAGGGTAAGAGATCATAAGATTTATAATACAATGAACAAAACTCCTTTTTAAAGGAAAAATACTCTTAGTTTTTTATTAAAAGACACATACTTTAAATCCTGATAGATATCAACTAGATTCACTATAACGTAAATACATTTATAACATTAGTTAACTTTTTTCCTTTTTTGATTGGATCATGAAGAGGTGGCATAATAAAATTCGTGTTCTAAAATCAACTTTAACAAGAGAGATATATATTTTTTTCTGCTCAATATCTTTTGCAAGAAAAATTAACTTATAAGTAGCATAAACACTAAGTAGGCGTTTAACCATGAATTTTTTTTCATTTTTTTTGAAAAATTATTTTATTTTAGTGAAAAAAAATAAAATTAATGGTGTTTGGTCATAAAAATTATTTCACTTTAGTGAAAATTATTTTTTAAAAAGTGAACAAGTTTTACTTGTTTTTACTTTCACTTCTCTCACAAAAAGTTAAAAACAATTTCAATTTATATTTATGATCAAACACAACTCCAACTCTAAAAAATTATTATTTTCATGGTCAAACGGGACCTAAATTATAGGTAAAAGTTGAACTTCACACTTCCTTAATTAGATGTTTTGAGACCGAACCTGAAAAAAATCTTGCTAAGAAGCATTGACCTCTTTAATTGATCTTATGTGTTTCAAAATTAAATTAATAAAATTTAATATAAATATCAAATATCTTACTAAAAATAATTAAAGCTCCAAAATTTTGAGGCCCAAAGCCTTCGCGTTAGTAGCTTGACCGTCTGGTCAGCCTTGCTATAATGCTAAGTTTATTTATTTTAAGAATAATTAATCATTTGTGATAAGATTTGAGTTAAATATACTGACAATGTGAATTTTTCCAAAAATTTTCATGTGTCAAATTCTTTAAAATTATGCTAATAATTTTTATAACGAGCAGGGAAATAAGTGTTATACTTCCTTCGTCCCATTTTACTCGTCTCAAATTTGCTAATTTAATTTCTCATTTTACTTGTTATTTTTCATCAATCAAGATAAGATAATTTTCTTTTTTCCTTTTTATCTTTAGTATTAATTATTTTATTTTCAAATTAAAATATAAATATCATTTAATAAGAATACTATGATAAAATAATCATGTTATTAATTATTTTTGTTAATCAATGACACTTTAAATTCAACTATCCAAGCTTCTTGTCTCCTCCGACCCCTAATCTCCTCTAAATCTAATCCGCACTCCAACAGACCCTTAACTATCTACACCTCACTCCCCTTCCTACCCTCCCTATCCTTATATATATATTACTTCTTTCCTTTTTACTTGTTTCATTTTGATTTGACATATTTATTAAAAAAAACTACTTTCTTCCTTTTAAATTATTCGTCTTAAATTGAGATGACACATTAATTAAGAAAAATAATTAATAATATGCCTAGTTTACCGTTATACTCCTATTAAATGATGTTTACATTTTAATTTGAAGAAAAAGTAATTAATACAAAGGGTAAAATCTAGAAAAAAAAATTGTCTCATCTTGATTAATGAAAAAAGACAAGTAAAATGAGAAAACAAATCAAAAAAATTGGGACGGAGGGAGTAATTAATAACATAATTATTTTAGTATATTACTCTTATTAAATGATATTTATATTGTGTTTTGAAATTAAATTTAAAGAAAAAGTAATTAATACTAAGGATAAAAATAAAAAATATATGTTTTAATATGTCAAAAATAACAAATAAAAATAAAAAATTTAGAAAATCAGTGATAAATAAAAACAAACGGAAAAATTAATATTTTCTTAAATTATATATAAATATTTTTAGAATATTTTTTTTACTTATTTACCAAATATTAAAAAGTAAATAAAAATATTACTTATTTTTCAAAAAAGAAACCTTCATACCAAACACACTCTTAATTTCAAAGACAGACATATTACTTATTAGTATAATAGATGAAAAGAACTTGATAGGAGAAATTTTTACACTAACAATTACATAAATTAAACTTATTCTGAGGGTGGTGTGGGCAATGGCGGATTTAGAATCTAGGAGTCGTGGCTGCTCGGTAAGGTTTGAACATATATATTAATAACTAATGTTTTAATATTTTACTTGAAAATTAAGGGATTCAACTATTTTCTTGATTTCAAAAATATTCTTTCATCGTAAATTAATTTTTATATAATTATATTTAATCGATATTAAATTTATATCGAACATCACATATTTACACCTAAATCCACTCCTGAGTGAGGGGGTATGTTGGGGTTGGGGTTGGGTGGATGGTTGCCTTTTGAGGCTAAATTTAGTGACAGATATGGCATAGAAGCCGCGTAAAAATTGCACACATTGATGGTACGTTTTTTGGTTTCAAATGGGAATGTGAACGCGTTATTCATATTTTTGTTTTATGTAATGAATTTTTTCTGCTACTTTTTGTGATCCTCATCAACCTTGTTCAATAGTAATACTCTCATGTGTACCATTATTTTAATTATTGCTCTCATACCAAACTTTTTTTTTTTTTTTTATTCTAAGTGAAAGATGATAAATTTTCATTTGTACATCATGGTCAAGAACAAAATCCCGTGACAATGGTAAAATCTGCAATTCTTCCTTCTCTTTAAGGAGTTTCTTGGTATATTTTTTTCACTTATCTTTCTTGTGGCCACTAAATTCTTGAACCAGATTGGTTTTCATTTTTTTCTTAATTATTATAAAAAGTTTCTAGTTATCACACTCTCGTGTCGTCGTTTTTGTCGCCTTTTTTTTATAGGCTTTGCACTGTTTTTCTTAACAAGTTCTATTATTATCGGAGTCACGTGTTCTAGAGCAATGTCAATCACTAATTTTTTGTCAAAAAATTATATTACTGTATAACTAGATTAAAATATTAATTTATGCAGAGACAAATTATTAAAAAATTACACTATATATAATATATAAGATCAAATTTTTGTTTTACTTTATATATGTTAAATACTGACCCCCACCCCAAATTATTAAAAAATTACACTATATATAATATATAAGATCAATTTTTTGTTTTACTTTATATATGTTAAATACTGACCCCCACCCCAAATTATTAAAAAATTACACTATATATAATATATAAGATCAAATTTTTGTTTTACTTTATATATGTTAAATACTGACCCCCACCCCAAATTATTAAAAAATTACACTATATATAATATATAAGATCAAATTTTTGTTTTACTTTATATATGTTAAATACTGACCCCCACCTCAAATTATTAAAAAATTACACTATATATAATATATAAGATCAAATTTTTGTTTTACTTTATATATGTTAAATACTGACCCCCACTCCAAATTATTAAAAAATTACACTATATATAATATATAAGATCAAATTTTTGTTTTACTTTATATATGTTAAATACTGACCCCCACCCCTAGTGTGTAGAGTTTCTTAATTTCCACAGGTTCGATTCTGAATAACACTATATTTTTCAATCGTATTTTAGCTTTAGTTGGGCGTTTGTTTTTTAATAAATAATAGAAACATGGTTAGTCAAAAGTGACGATTTGAATTAAGTTCCTAATTACTTTTTTTTTTATTAACAGGGATTAATATTGCATTAAGTAGGTAAGCATTCAGTTTGGGTGTTCCTGGGAGCGTTGGCTCCGTTAGAGTTTGGGGTTTTCTCATTCCACTTTAATGCTAAGATGGTTACTAATTTGATGATTGACTTTTAAAAAATTAAATTATAGTATATATTATTTTTGTTTGTTATTTATTTATTTTGACTAATTTAAAATATTTCACATCTTCTCTTTTTAAAATTAAGAAAAAATTAATATTAATTTTATCAATGTTAATGTATAAACAACTAATTAAATGTAAATTACAATTCTAATAACGTATAGTCTTTTTGTAATATGTAAATTATTTTTGAAAAAGTTTAAAGATTATATGTCTAAATTTAGGATCAAAATAAAGAAGTTTAATTTTCCTTGTTTGGTTGTTCATATTGAGGTAGAGTTGAACTTTGTCTAACTCGCTCAAATCAAATTCGACCAGCTTATTTTTAAGATATTGTTAACATGCTTACTTATTTTTTTAACTCCCTTAATAGAAATTCTGACTCCGTCACTGATTTTACATATATGTATTACATAGTGACACACCTTGACTTCTTCGTAAATTTACTTTTTTACATTTTGACACCTCATAATAAAAATTTTAGCTTCGTCATTGATTGCTATACTTTCTGATCTTCTTCTTTTGTTCTTCAATTTGTCACACTTGAGCCAAGATCCTCTAGTAAAGAGTCTCTCTATCTTCACGAAATAGTGTGATAAGGCCTGCATATACTTTACACTTCCTCAATTTCATTCGTAGAATTTTACCGATTATGTTATTGTTCTAAAACTATAATTTTATATACAGTTCCTGCGTACTTTAATTTATAAATTATTAATGCAGTACACCTTTTATTTTCCAACGAGGATATAGAATTGATATATAATTTAATTTATGCTAGTACGTCATATAATGAAATGTTGATGTTTTTGTGACTTAAGAGCTCACTGAGAAATGGCCTCCCCTTTACAAATTTTTTTTGTCTTTTTTATTTTATTAAAAGCAATTATGATTGAGGGATTAAAAATGAGAAAATTAAAAGTATAGTGCCATCTATCTATCTGTCTAGTTATGTTCAAACTTTTCTCAATGAATCCGTCCTTTTTATTTTTATTTTTGGAGTGTTAAAAAAATTAATATTGTACAATTATTCACTATATAATGCATCAACAAAATACAATTAACAACTATCATTTTTAGTTGTGATAATGTTGTTTATAAGCAACTAATTGCGTGACAACGCTACACTTAGCATTTGAAATTATTGATTTAATTAGGATGATCATGCAAAAGATTATTGAATTATTCTTAGTGCACTTTATACCAAGACCCTTGTTGCAAGAATGAAGGAGTCTAAAAGAAAAATTAACGGAAAGATCATTTGGAATTTTAGGTAGATAATGGGTAGGATTCATTAATTACTTTTCATGGCAGCTATACATAGATAGCATTGATAATATTGAAGGTTATATAAATTATACATACATTATATATTTATCAATTATTTTAAATTAAACGATTGGATAAACGGTTATTTAAATTAATTCTTCAAAATTAAAATAAATCCTTTATAAAAATAATAATTTAGATTTACCCTTGCACTTCGAAAAAAAAAACATTATTTTCAAGTTGGACTCATCCTTATATTCGTTATTACAATTTTAACCAAGTACAAGATTGTAACAAAGTACAAGTAACGCTTCTTAATTATTTGATTAACCTTTGACCACTTCGTAGTTTAATTATTTGTATATAATCAACTTTATTTGAAAATATCTTATGCAAGACCGTTATTTTAAGACGTTAAATGAGATAAGATCAATCAACAAGAGACCTTTTCTTTTTTGTAATTATGACAATATGACTGAATTTGAACTAATCTACACCCTAGTAGACTTGGTATATTCATCGTGATTCTTGTGAAGTCAACATATCCTACCAACCTTTTACAACGTAATAAGGTCACATCAAATAGAAACAATCGGCAATTATCTGATAGTATATCCATTTGCTTTTGAAGTTACTATAACAAATTATTACTATCAAACTTTAGATTGGACATGATACACATCTTATGATTTGTAGGTAGTCGTAGAGTAGTATCTATTTTTCTTATTAACTAGTTCAAGGTATGTATATTGCGTTTTTCATAAATTCTTTTATACTTTCTATTTCATCTGTACTGTAGATTGTTTCTGAATCTTCTTTTTTGGGCTTTTGTTACGTGTAGCCTGAGTCAAGATCCAGGATTTCCTTAATATCAAGAGAAGACACAAGATCTGAAATAAGTTTAGGACTAACTAGAAAGAACCTAGGAACTAAGGTATTAGTTTCGATAAATGATAACAGGTGGTCAGACTGAGGTGCAGTGTTATAAGCAAAACCTAATAAATACAGCGATAAAAAGATGAAAAAATTTGTGCGTATCAAAGTGGAAAGTATAAAGAGAAAGACAATATGAGTAGTATAGACGCAGAGACACTAGCGATAATATACAGTCTAAATAGTTTTAAACTTTACATATTGAACAAGCAACACTAGCTATAGTGGATTCGGAATGTACAAAAAGTATATTAAATACCAGAATTTTACAATCAAAACAGATTAAAGAATTACCGAAGCCACAAGAATCTATGCAAATGGATCGTTAGTTGGTTCGTATAATAAGTCTGCTAAGCTGGTCTGCTAAGTTATTAACTTTACCTTTAATATGTTCTAACACAATGTTATAAATCGAAGTAGCATCTAGTCAGCCAAGATCAAGCTTTACCCAAACCTTTTTAAATTTTTTCTTTAGTAGAAGTATCACAAAGTCTTATAAAGAAGTTAAAGAAAAACAGTTTCGTTAACACTTGCGAGAAATTCTATCAACCATCACATAAACTTGATGGAATATTAGTAAGAGATTTAAACATAAGAGCAGACATTGTCTATTTATTATATCTACTTTTTATCTATTTATTATTGGTATCAGAGCCTGAAGATTCTAGGAGATGTTATTACGTATGTTACTAAATTTTTCTAGAATATATAAAAGAATACCTAGACCTTACGAAAAAAAATAATACTAGACACAAAATATTACTGGTATCATAAGAAATTAAAAGGGGAGTATACAAATTTATATGACTATTTAATAGGGCAGAAACAGTTATATTGTAGTTTACTCAAAGCTTCGCTAGCTAGTGGAGATTCAAACGAAGAAATTTTTCAGGAGATAAGACAGATAGACAGTAGAATATTAGAAATACAAGCTAAAATATCATATTATAAAGATAGGATAAGAGTAGTGGAAAAGTGAAGACAAAAGAAAGCTATTTATCTAACATAATGAATGGACCTTTAAAAAACACAAAGTCTTATAAAAAAGTTAAAAAAAAACTAGATAGTTTATACTCAGAATATGAGAGGCTAAATAAAATAAAAAATGATCATCTAAGACTAGATCATCTAATCACTATAATCTTTAGATTAGAATATAAATTGATAGGACAACTTAAATTCAGAAATAATATTAATGAAAAGAGATCCGTTTGCTATAAGAATACAAATAAAGTATTGGTACTTAAATAGAGAAATAAAACAAAGAGGGAAAGCTATAGTTATTGAGAAAGTTTTTAGTAATTATTTAACAATACTAGAGGCAACAAAAAATCGCTACAACTTACCTTTAGAGAGTATATAAATGCAATAAGGTGAAAACTAGAAGGTATTAGAAGTGATATAGAACATCATAACAGAAGAATAAAACATAAGAGAGAACAGTACAAAGTAACAATTCCGTTAGGATAAACAATTTACAATAGATACCTTAAAAAAACTAGATTATTTAGATTTAAAAATACTAACAGAAAAAAAATATAGACGTATAAAAGATAATTCAGTCCTTAGGTGTAATTTTGACAATGAAGAACACATATTACATGGAGAAAATCCACAACTAAATACTATTACAGACTTTATAATAAATCTAGGAGAAACTATCCAAAAGGATAATAGTAGAATATTAAAGGCGTTAGAAATCTTCGAAGACCTGCAAAACAAACAGAAGAATCTCTTAGACAAAATAGAACAAAATTTTGATTTCTTGAAAAATCAGCATGCAGAAATAGATAAAAAAATTCAGAGACTAATTACTAAAGATAAAAGTGTTATAGATTATCCTAACATAAATAACCTACAAAAAGAACTAAAAAAATTACGAAAAGAGATTAATCAAATAAAGGAAATAACACTTTCATGAATAATATTCTCATAAATGATCAACTCTACATAGCAATATTAAAGAAAGCAGAACAAATTCAACCAAATCTAAAGAATTATCAGATCATCAACCTTAAGAAAAAACATACTCTATATTCATAAAATAAAATAATATTATAATACTATTATTACTAGAACTTAATAAAAATTTAGAAAAAGCAATTAAAGAGAAAGTTCAGTCAGAACAACAAGCTAGTCAAGATAAAAACATTGAAGAATTAAAACGAGTAGAGTTAATCCCTAACAAAGAAAAAGTAAAAATAACTAAACAAAAAACATGGACCTATTTTCAACATCCACAAGCCAACCAAGATCAAGCTTTACCCAAGATAGATTAACAAATAATATGTTATCTAAAATAATAAATAGATCAAAAATGACTTCAAGACAACAACTAGAAGAGGTAGTAGACGTAGATAAAGATATACAACTTTTTCAATAAAACAAATTAAAATTATTAAGTGCTAAGACATTATATAACGAAAAAATATTTTCACAAGAACAATTATATAAACATTATAGAGAAGAACATATGCGCGTTATTGGTGAGAACAACGCCGGTATAAATTTAATAAGTCCAGAATCTTTAAAAAAAATTGCAAAATCAAACATGAGCCTCATGCACATGGGACTCATAGTAATAAGTCTAAAAGGATTAACTAGATAGAACCTAGGAACTAAAGTATTAGTTTCGATATATGATAACAGGTGGTCAGACTCAAAAAGATCTATAATAGAAATAATAGACGTAGACATGTCAAGTAACAGAGGAATTTTTTTATTGTAGTTCGAATTTTATGATAAATTCCTTAGAGTTTGAAAAATACATATAAATAGGTATCCAGACTAAAGAATACGAAGAAATGAATAATGAAAATCATTTACTAATATGTGTAGGGTTCATAGGAAAACTAACCACTAATAGTAACACCAAATTTAAGTTAAAGATAGATGATTTAGTAGGTTTAATGAAAAATAAAGGAATAAGACTAATGAAATCCCTAAAAATAAATTCAGAAGAATATGCGGACTAGAATGAAATCTTAAAAAATTCAGTAAAAATAAATATTGAAGCCAATCGATTATTTAATGTATATGAATAATAAGGGACAAATCTCAGTTAGATTCACAGACTATAAATATACAACTAAAAGAGAGACAAATGAAGAAAATGAAGAAAGTGAAAATAATGATTACATGAATATAGAAGTGATAGAAGATATGATTTCGAAGTAAATAAGGTTATAATGGAGGCAGAAGTCATATATGAGACAAATAATAACAGGAAGTTTAAATGCAAAGACTATAAAAAGAAAAATCTAAATCTGACAGAAATGAAAGAACATTTTATTAACTGTGAATTAAGAACAGACAACTATGGATGTACACGTAACAAAATCCAAAAAGACGAAGATTCAGAAACAATCTACAGTACAGATGAAATAGAAAGTATAAAAGAATTTATGGAAAGCGCATCCAGTACTTCAAGCCCTTTTCAAAGGACAACTGGTATGCAACGGGTAGAAATAACTATAGAAAATTTATCAAGACATAGAGTATATAGAATAAATTTTGAAGAACAATCAGAACAAAATATAAAACCTAGAGGAAGAAAAATGTCAATAGAAGAACTCATTAGATTACAAGAAGGTGGAAATAAATGAAAAATATTAAATATGACAACTCATTACCCTCAGTGTGGAACTCTATAATAGACATATGAAAAAACGTGATCGTAGCAGATTATATACAAACTAATCAAGAACTAGATGCAGAAAACATGTATAGATATTTACAAACATTTATAGGAGAAACTACTAGCATATAAGACAGAATTCCTTGAAGATTTTCAAGAATTGATCAATATAGGAGCAAACCCGTATAATTTCATAAATAAAGTACATAGTTTAATAATAAGAGAAGATCCTAATAGTGGATTAATAGTATTACAAAAAGTGGCCTTAATATAGTTAGAACAATTAAGTATAAATAATTGGATGAAAATTAAAGAATTCTTAAACGATTATTTCTATTATTGTACAATTAGTGGAAACTCGTTTGATCAGACTCTAGGTAAGAGACTATTTAATAAATTACCAGGAGCTTTAGGAAGATAAATAGAAGAAAAGTGATCCAAAAGCGAAGGAGTAATACAAAATCCAGACACAAAATGATCAATAAGACAAAGAATACAACACGTAATGAAAGTATTATAGAAAAAGTGTACAAGTATACAAATACAAAAATAATTAAAAGAAAGTGATACAAATTTCTGTAAAAAATATATACACTACACAACATTATGATCAAGACTATAAGAAGAAAAAATATAAAAAATCATATAAAAGAGATTATCGCTCTAAGAAAAAGTATCATCTAACAAAATCATAAGCAAAAAATTCATATTTAAACATATAGAAACATGTGAGAAAATATAATACTAATAGAATCTATAAAAATAGATTAGAATGCTTTACTTGCGGAATCGTAGAATATTTAGCGAATACTTGTTCAAAAAGAAATAATAGTAAGTCCAGAAATGCACAGTTAATAGAAGATGCAAATGAAAATCTAATAAATGTAGATGAATATATGTCAGACAATGAAAGTATATATTTTATAATGAGTATGAAAATATTTGACGACGGAAAACAAGATTCTTTAGATTCCGAAGGAGAATAGTTTATAAATGAAACAGGAATAGAAAAGATAAATTTAAACTATCATAATTTAGTAAACATTATAAAAGAATGTGAACACGAATTTGAAAGCGGTAAAGGACTAGACAATAATCAGTGTTTTAAATGTAAATGATTTTCAAGTAAAAGTAAAAGACCAAAATGCAATAAGTGTTATATAGAAGGATGTATAGCGTGTATAGAAAAGGTCTCAGAACTACAAATACTAGAAAATAATTTTAGAAATTTAAATAGACATGATCCAATGACTAAAATAACAAAAAAGAGAATATTAAAACTAGAAGAAAGACTAAGAAAGTTGAAAAAAAAAATAACATTGAGAAAAATAAAGAAGCAATAAGAACAAGAAGTACTAGAAGTAGAATTAATAAATACATCCGTTGAAGGAATGATAGATAGTCACGACAAACAGAAAAAATTGATGAATATATCATTCGAAGAAATGATATGTAATGAAGATAAAAAGATTAGTACAGTTAAAATCTTAACAAGAATAACAATCCAAGATTATGAATTAGAAACACTAGCTATAGTGGATTCGGAATGTACAAAAAATATATTAAATAGTAGAATTTTACAACCAAAACTGATTAAAGAATTACTGAAGCCACAAGAATCTATGCAAATAGATGGATCCTTTAATACCTATACAAAATATATACCCCGAGCAAGAATAAGTTTTGTTAACACTTCCGAGAAATTCTATTAACCATCATATAAAGTTGATGAAATATTAGTAAGAGATTTAAACATAAGAGCAGACTTTGTATTAGGATTAGATTTTATGGTAAACCTATCAAACGGGTCGATTTGACCCGGCCCGATCTGGCCCACTTAACCTATCCGGTTCGGTTTGACTTGGCCTGGTTAGCCCACGGACAGTAGGGTACCGGGTTGGGTTATTTTTTTTGGGCCCAGTTAATCCGATCCGGACCAAACCTGATCCAGGCCCGCCGGTTAACCGGCTCGGATCTTTTTTTTTTAAAAAAAAAATTGATTTTGGAAATTGGGCCATAAAGTAGCCGTTAGCCCAACATCTGTATGACCGTTTTTGGGTCCAAATGCTACTTAGCTATTTTTTATTAAAAAAAAGTTTTTCATTTAAAATAATTTTTTAAACAAAAAAAAAATCCTATAAATACCCTACACTTTCAAATTATTTTTCACACAATTTTCATTCTCTCAAATCTCATTCTCTCTCAAATCTCAATTCTTAAATATTCTATATATTTTCTAAAGTGCTCAATTTAATTTTTTAATTTTGCGATTACAAAGTATGTGTAAAAGTTTCTAAAGTCGCAACTTTCGAATACTTCTAAAATTTAATATTGTCGTTTCATGTCTTACTTTTAATTTTTAATTAGTGTATTAATTATTGAATATTTAATTTTATTATATTTGTGTATTTTTATTTTTTTTAGTTTGATTTATATTATGGATAAATTAAGAAATCTAGCCACTAAAAGTGTAAAATTCTTTTGTCCCAGAAGTGGTAGTGGTAGGAAAAAGCGAATTACTGAAGGTAGAGGTAGTTCAAGTAGTAGATATATCCGGTGCCTCTGGTACCGCTTAGTCAACCTTTTGAGGAAGAAGTTAGTGTAGGTGTCCACGATATGAATTATATAGAAGCTCAGAAAAATTATGGTATAGAAGAAGAAAATGAAGTAGATGCGGCTGATTTAGATGAAGATGATGAAAATATTTGTGAGACATCCGTAGTAGGAAATGCTAACGTTAGATCTGAATTGGTTAATCTCCCTCCTCGTCCTCCCCGTGCCCCAAGAGCTCATAAAACAACTAGTATTTCATGACAATTTTTTGAACGTATATCAGATACTGAGGTGCAATGTAATATTTGTCAACAAATATATAAGTATAAAAGAGGAGGCAAGAAAGGGGGTACGGATACGTTAATGAGACATATAAGTGATAATCACGAAAGAGAGTTAAATGTTGCAAAAGGTGGTGCGAATGTTGGTGGGCCAACAAACTAGAATGGACCCAGCAACCAGTCAGATAATGAAGAAGTATAATAAATTAAGGGACCGGGAAGAAATAGCAAAAATGGTAGCTGTGGGTTGTTTGCCTTTCAGTTTTCCTTCTTTTGATGCTTTTATTCATTATATTCAAGCAATTTGTAATCCTATGGTTAATGGTATTCTTAGAAGTACTTGTCGGACCGATATTTTTAAACTTCATTCACAATATTATTTTTATTTATCTATATTGTAAAAAAATATTCAATGTAGAACGACTCTAAATTCTGATCTTGATCGTGCTGTTAATAAAAATAATTATTTAATCATTACTTGACACTGGATAGATAGTAATTTTGTTATGCAAAAATGTATTCTAGTTTTTTTGTATGATGAAGATCGTAAACATACTGGAGATTTTATTGCTGATTCTATTAGTAAGGTTGCAGAATCTTATTGTATTGAAAATAAAATCTTATGTATTGCTTTTGATAATGCTTCTAACAACAAGTCTACTATTAGAAAGTTAAAAGATAAGCGATCTCCGCCGTTACCTGAAATATTTCATGTTAAGTGTGCTTGTCATATATATAATTTAATTGTAAGAGATGGTCTTGAGTTTTTTGAGCTTTGTATTGAAAAAATCTGTCTTGCTGTTGGTTTTATTCAAGGAAATAATCGAAGAAATTTTTTTAGAGAATTTAAACTTAAATGTGAACAAAATGGACTTGCACCGATATTGATGCCTGAAGAATGTGATACTAGATGAAATACTACGTATACAACAACAACAAATCCAGTGTATTCCCATATAGTGGAGTAGGAATATTACGTATGATTTTTTGAAAACTTGTCATAAATATAGAGTTCCTATTACATTAACTTTTAACCAACATTGTGGTTCATTTGCTGATTCGGCTGAATGCATGCTACATGATTCTAATTGGGCTGTAATTGATGATCTTGTTAAGTTTTTGAGAAAATTTTATATTGCTACGGTTGAATTTTTTGGTGCTTATTATCCTACTGTTTGTAATATTTTAGCATATATAGCCGATATTTATGGTTTGCTTAAAGAATATAAGAATAAAGAAGGTTACAAAGAAGCTGTTGGTGCTATGCTTGCTAAATTTAAAAAATATTTTTTTCCAATTCCCCCTATTTACTTGGTTGGTGCTATGCTAAATCTGTGTATGAAATATACTACTATATGCCACTTTAGTATTCTTATTTATTCTAACTTAGAGATAAATACTAATAATGATTCTAATGATGAAGAACAAGAACAACCAGATTTGTGGACGGCTATGGGTGATGCGAACGCTTACATATAGATAAATTATATAACCATTATGCTGATTTACTTGATTTAGCTGTATCGAAAAATATCACTCCAACTGTCACTCCTCATCCTCCCGAGGAGCCATCATCTTCTAAAAGGCTGGCACATAGTGGTTTTCCTGATCATTTTTATGATTTAAATTATTGGAACAGTGTTGAGGCGAAAACTTGCACATCAGCTTATCGGGAAGAGCTTAAGTATTATCTTCGAACGCCGCTAGAGGATCGTAGACGACGGATCAACATATTGGATTGGTGGAGGAATAATAAAACATAATAGCCTGTGCTTTCAAGATTAGCTAGAGATATATTGAATGTTCCAATGTCAACCGTTGCATCGAAGAGCGCTTTTAGTCAGGGACGACAATAGCTTGGTGACAACCGACACTCATTGGGAAGCAATGCTATGAATTTTCTAGTTTGCCTTAGAGATTAGATTAGAGCAGAACGAAGAAATCAAGGAATGGAGGAGGAGCCGAAAGACGAACAGAAACTTGAAGAAATTATGACTTCAAGGGAGAACTCAA
The DNA here is from genome assembly GCA_030864215.1 of Capsicum pubescens. NCBI lineage: Eukaryota > Viridiplantae > Streptophyta > Magnoliopsida > Solanales > Solanaceae > Capsicum > Capsicum pubescens. Next base: position 330,684,511 of record CM061548.1, on the reverse strand, counting down.
CAGAATCAAGTCCAATGCATGGTTTTGCCCCCATTGACTTTGACTATCCTATGCAAGTTTCCGTTAATATTAACATGGATGAGTTGGAAAAAATGATGAGAACTTTATAGATTTTTTCATCCATGTACATTGTAAATTTTGAATCATTTTGCAATCAATAAAATATAACATTCATTCACTCCTTAGTCCTTACTTTGTAATTTTTTACATTTAATGATTTAAATTGAATTTTTAGTTTAAATTAAATACTTAGTTTTAATATAGTATTAATTTACTATCAAGTATTATTAATTTATTATATTAAGTAGCGTATGATTTATTTAAAGTAGTACATATATTGAATGGTACGTATATATGTGTATATATTTTCTATAGACACTAAAGTAGTATATATTTAATATGTGTATATATTTTCTATAGACACTAAAGTAGTATATATTTAACATATACATGTGTATATGTTTTATAAATTAGTAAATATATATCATTATATTGTAGTATATATTTTGTAGCATATGTTTTATTTAAAGTAGTACATATATTGAATGGTACATATATATGTGTATATATTTTCTATAGACTATAAAGTAGTATATATTTAACGTATACATGTGTATATGTTTTATAAATTAGTATATAACTATATATATAGTGTGTGTATATATTATAGTATATATATTATTATATTGTAGTAAATATCTTGTAGTATATGTTTTATTTAGAGTAGTATATATATTTAACTAACGTATAGTCGTATTACACGATTACATGTGTAATTGTGTATATGCGTATATGTTTTTAAATTCTAATGTAGTATATACTATATATAGTGTATATATATTGTTTAACGTATTTAAAATGTATATAAGTGGGTATATATAGTGTATATTGGAGAAAAAACTTTTAATTTTTTATTTTGGTTTTGATCGGATTTTGGACCGGTTTTGATCGGGTTTAGGTGGGTTGGACCGGGTTAGGTTAAGTGGGCCGGTCCCGGGTTGTTTTTAAAATTTTTACTGTTGGGCTCAAAACCAAACCGGCCCGTTTAACCAGGCCCGGATCCGTATCGGCCTACAAATCGGTTAAACTTGACGGGTCGATTTCGGGTTGACCCAGCCCGACCTACTTAACAGGCTTATTTTTTGGTACAAAACAACAGAGGTTGTCTTGTTATCAGGGATTGGGTAATCTTTGCAAGCAATATCACTCAGTCACCGATAATAACAAAATCTACATTAACTAAATACAAATATCTTAAAGATGGATCAGAAGAAGATAACCCAAGTAACTCGAGTAAATCAAATAAAATAAAACCCAATAAATCACTAGAATGTGATAAAGGGGAAAATTGCGCATGCGAAGACAATAAAAAGGTAAACAATGTATAAAGAACTACAAGATCTAGGAAATTTTAATCAATTAGAAAAGGAATACACTTTAATAGAAATAAATACAGACTTATACAACTTTAAGAAAGGAATGCAACAGATTGTAGTGATAAAAACCTTGAAAAAATAATACAAATTCTAGATGAATTAGAAATAATTGGAGAAAAATCCTTACAACATTGGAACTCTAACTAGATCACATGTAAGCTAGAAATAATTAATTCAGAATATACAATAAAAATATCATCAATAGAAGCTACAAATGAAGATCTTAAGAATTTTGAAATGTAAATCAAAGCACTATTAGACTTAGGAATTATTAGAAGATCTAAATCAAGATATAGATCAGTAGTTTTTATGGTAAGGAACCATAGTGAAATAATACGAGAAAAGGCAAGAACAATAATAAATTACAAAAGACTTAATGATAATACCACCATGGATGGATACAAGTTACCAGACAAAACAGAACTAATAAATAGAATACAAGGAAGAAAGGTATTCAACAAGTTTGACTGTAAGTCTCGATACTGGCAAATTAAAATGCACAATGGATAGTATTTTTGGGAGTTATAAAAACTTTATACTAGTTTATGTAGATGATATTATAGTTTTCAATCATAATATGCGAGAATATTTAGGAGATTTACAACAAGTCTTTAAATTATTTGTAGACAATGGAATCATAATAAATAAATAAAAAGTGAAACTATGTAAAAATAGTATTAATTTTCTATGAGTAGTCATTGGAAACGGCAAAATAAAGTTACAATCACATATAGCTAAAAAGGTTCTAGAAATGCTAGACAAATTAGATAAAACTAAAGATTTACAAAAATTCTTAGGATTACTAAATTGTGCTAGAAATTTTATTAAAGATTTAGGAAAAGTAGCAGGGCCACTATATGCCAAAACTGGACCTACAGGCCATTTTTTTTTAATACTGAAGACATAAAATTAGTGCAAAAACCAAAACGTATGATACAAGAGATCCAGATTTGGCTATGCCATTAGAAACAGATTATCTAATTGTTAAAACAGATGGAAGCCTCGAAGGAGGGGGTGCAGTGTTAAAAGAAAAACCTAATAAATACACCGATAAAAAAGATGAAAAAATTTGTGCGTATCAAATTGAAAAGTATAAAGAGAAAAGAAATATGAGTAGTATAGACACAGAGACACTAGCGGTAATGTACAGTCTAAATAGTTTTAAACTTTACATATTGAACAAGCCTGAAATATTAGTAAGACCAGACTGCTAGGCTATAGTAAAATTCTATCAGAAAATAAAAGAAAGAAATAGTAGTAAACGAAGGTGGTTGAATTTTCTAAATGCTACTTTGATTTATAACATTGTGTTAGAACATATTAAAGGTCAAGATAATAACTTAGCAGAACAGTTTAGCAGACTTATTATACGATCCAACTAACGATTTTTGGTTCAGTATGCATGCATGAAAAGAAAAAGGCAAGGTTGAGGCCTCGCCTTCCCAAGACTCATATCTAAGGACTTTGTTAAGTAATACTCATTTCAGACCGCATATATTGTTAGAACATGCAAAACTGGAAAGGATGGTTTTTGGGCCACATAACTTGATAAGTTATGAGCCATCTAATCTGACTTTCAGACTAAAATCAGATGGGCGAGTAGACAAGCAGCAAATATGCTTAATAGACAACTTGTGGATGTCTTATAATAAGATATCAAGAGACAATAGCTATTTTATTTCAGTTCTTAATGCTTTAAAGTATTATTTCACCAAAAAAAATTCGTCTAACAGATTCATATTCTATGTTGTTATTAGAGGACGAACACAAAGAGTATTCCAGACTTGGACAAAAATAGTGGACTCTATTAAAAATCAGACAACACCTTTTTTTAAAGGTTTCAATGACCTTACCGAAGCATTGGATTATGCGCGAGGAAGTTTGGGACCAAATTACTATATTTCTCCAGCACTAAGAGCAAATATAAAAGAAGTTCCTCAATACACTATCAAGAAAGACACAAATAAAATCATATTTTTCGATCATTGTTCTACAATGACCGTAGCTTTTAAAGATTGAACCACACAAATGAAACTTTGACACAAGACAATGACAACCTTATAAATGAGAAAAGACAAACGACAGAACGCATAAGTATATTACAAGATCGTATTAAAATTCTTCATTATGAGTTATCTCAGCAGACACAACAGACTTATGAAACTCAACAAGTGGTTCCAAGGAGTTTTCCATCTCCATTAAAAATGGATGCAGAAAAACCTACTGTATCGGGTAAGGATACAACTAGTCCAGTTCAAACGGTAACTGGTAAAGATGTTTGTAATGCCCAAAACTACACTCTGGACATCACACAGTTTTTACGACCCTGAAGGACCATAAGCTAACCCAAGATTGGTACCTACCGTAAATACTGAATAATAATCATAAAACATATGCGGAAGTGAAGCAGAAAATTCCATAAGGTCCACAATACTGAAAAACAAATACTGAGTAGTACATCTGTGGAATAACTGCTAACTGAAAGTGTCTGAAAGCCTCTAAACATCTGAATTAAAAGAGTTGTTGGGATAGGCCCCAACTAACTCCAACAACTGTCTGAAAATAAGTGAAATACTAAAATACTGTAAGTAATGCAATGACTAAATAAGTATCATGTCTTCGATTGATGAGGACTCACTACTATAGTTGCGGCTGATTGACTGACCTGGCTAAGTACGGTCAGGAATCCGAGCATCCAAACCTATGATATGAGACATCATAGCATAAAAAGAGTATACGTCAGTACTTTGAATGTACTGGTACGCTAGGTGTGGTTAGGCTAATATGCATGGGTTCATGTGCATGAGTAATAATAACTAAATATCATGAAGTAACTGGATGAGAGTATATGCAAGACTGGGACTACTGAAAGTACTGAACATACAATACAAAATGTATATCGTCTACCTGAATTAGACTGAATCTGAAGTACTAAGTTCTAGTAACTGAATAACTGATAACTGTAAGTCATGAGTATGTAGAATTGAACTGAGTTCTGTACTGAATACTGAATACTAAATACTAAAAATGAGATTGTGGAAGTTATCATCTAACTGACATACCTCGATTATAGACTGATTTAAGGTCCAACCTGTTACCCCAGTTAGAAGGGTGTTAGCACTGTGCCACGGGTTACCAACACTGGCTAGGTCAACCATAATCTGGAAGGAAGACTCATGAGATATGTATGGTTATGTCAACCCTAGTTAGGCAGGAAGATGATTTATCCTACGCTGGCTACGTAGTTTTATAAATTAGGGAGTACTACTAAGGGTCAAACCCTATAATGGCAGGAATGCCCCTATCCCTGGGTTCGCTCGGTGTTGAATCCTACTCCCAACTAAATTAACACAAGAACTGATCACTAGACTGAACTAGGATTTATTGAACTCACACTGATTTTGTTAACTATCCGAATATTACTGTTCGGGATACTACGAAATCATTGGGAACATTCATCCTCGAATGAGAATGATTAAGCTGAGAGGCACTGAGGTACTGCGACTATACTGGCGTGCATAGATGAAACATGACTGAATCTTAATACATGACACATGACTGAACTGATTCATGAATGCATGAATGATATGAGAATGATATGCAGCTGGAACTAAGCATGGAACAGAGTAAATCTAAGAAAGACTGTTACCTTAGGCTGAGGCTAAGTTTTCAGAGAAGAGATGAGGGTACTTGGTTTGCATATCTTCTTCTGCTTCCCAAGTGATTCCCTCAACGGTCTGGTTCTGCCAAAGAACTTTGACCAAGGGAACTTCTTTGTTCCTCAGTATGTGAGTCTGAAGATCAAGGATTTCGACTAGGATTTTTTTGTTAGAGAGACTATTCTGAACATCTACACTCTCTACGGGGACTACAACTGCTGGATCACCTATGCACTTCTTTATCAAGGAGACATGAAACATTGGGTGTACTGATGCTAAATCTGCAGGAAACTCAAGTTCATAGGCTACCTTTCTGAAATGACTCAGAATCCTACAAGGACCAATATATCAGGGACTAAGCTTCCCCTTCTTATCAAACCTCTTCACTTCCTTCATGGGAGAGATTTTCAAATACACAGTCGCTAATCTCAAATTCAAGATCTTTCCTTCTCACATATGTGTATGATTTCTGTCGGTTCTGAGCTGTCTTAAGTCTCTTCCTGATCAATCATACTTTCTCTAAAACATCAAACACCAAGTTATGCCCCACCACCGCAGCCTCACCTACTTCAAACCAACCAATCATAGATCTGTATCTCCTCCCATAAAGAGCCTCAAATGGAGCCATCTGAATATTGGAATGATAGCTATTATTATATGCGAACTCAATCAAAGTTAAGTGGTCATCCCAACGGCCATTAAAGTCAATGACACATGCTCTCAGCATATCCTCTAAAGTTTGAATGGTCCTTTCTGCTTGACCATTTGTTTGAGGATGAAAGGCTGTACTGATATGGACTTGGTACCAAGACCCCTTTGGAAGGCTTTCCAAAAGTGAGAGGTAAACTTCATACCTCTTTCTGAAATGATGGACAATAGGACACCGTGAAACCTAACCAACGCTTTGATATAGAGATTGGCATAGTTCTCGGCTGAATAGGAAGTATGGACTGGCAAAAAATGGTGTAACACCCCGTATTCAAGTACGTGTATTGGCGTATTCAAGTACGTGTATTGGTCTTATTTATATGGAATTAATTTTTTATTTTATTTATACCGGAATTTGCCCGTCAATGGTTCCATGAGAAGGTTATTGAATAAGCTTTTCAACGATATAAAGATTTCCAAAAATAGATAGGTTTCGAATATAATCGAGCACGTTCGAAACTATAAAACGGTGGCCGGGATATTTGGGAATAGTAAATGTGCAGGAAAATTTCCTGCACACAAACTACTGAGGCCAGCCGAATTTTTGGGTCAACTTCAAATGATCATAACTCCCTTAATATAATGAACTGGGAGATATGCGACCTATTAAAATAAAAATATTTGAGTATTCTTTCCAATGCAATTGGTTTCATCCAAATCCAACATCTGAGTAAGGAGTTATACTCGTTTTACTTCAGCCTATCAAAACAGATTTTTAGGGTCAACTTCAAACGACCATAACTCCTTGTACAGGACGAACTGGGTGGCCTACTTTATATGAAATGAAATACCTTTGAATTATTCTTCCAATGATACCAATTTCACCCAAATCCGATATCGGAGATAAGAGTTATGGTTGATCTACTTTAGCTTATCAAATCAGTCCACCAAAGGACAGATTTGACATTATTTAAATTTTAAAGGCATTTTGGTCATTTTCTATTATATTATGGACGGGAATATGTGTATATATACATGTATATAAGTTCAAAAAATCATTTTCATCATCAATCATTGAGAAAGAACAAACCCTAGCCAAATTTGACCTTTAAATTACTTTTGATTCAACCGTAGAAATTCCAAAGTAATCCGATAACTGCGTTTGTCATCTCGAGAGCTTCGAACGACACCTATTATTTGTGCAAACAGGATTGCATAATCAAGAGGTGAATTCTAAGGTATAAATATTGTTTGCCTTTGTTCTTTTCCATATGTATATGTGTGATAGAGGATTATATGTATTGGTTGTTATTGAAATGTGATGGAAATAGGGTTATGGACTATTTTACATGGTTTAGTTGTATTGAATTATGGAAGGTGGATATGTTAATTGAGTTATGGAAAGTGGATATGGTTATATACTATTGAATTGATGATTATTTATGTCTATGGCTCAATTTGGTTTAATGGATTGGTTGGAAGGATAAATGAATCCAAACTTGATATTGGAGGATGTTGTATGAATATGCATGGCATGTGAATGTAATTGGAGTATAAGAGGGTTAAAGTGACACCCTTTATGGTGTAATTAAGGCTTACTACTTAACCACTAGTTTGGTGAATTCAAATAACTGAATTGTGACGTTTGGTTGCTACTACTAGATTGCTATATATGTCCATTGTAGATAAGTAATCCGAAAAGATGGGAAGTCCATTTGGGACTAGTATTGAAGGTTGACAGTCAGGTATGTAAAGCATACTCTATACCATATCTTTGGCATAAAAGTGAACAATTGTTCTATTAAGAAAGTTTCCAAAGTTATTCAATAACATGTGATCCATAATGGTTTTGTATGATGTCCTACGTTACCAATGAACTTGTTTCCACCCTACAAGATGTTAAGACATTCCAATACTTACTTGTTTTCCAAATCTTACATGTTTATTGCACTAATGAATGTCAGAAGGTATCCGGTTACTCAAACAAGATCCATGTGCTATTAATGACTCCAAAATATTTCATTGATATACCAATAAGTTTCTACTTCATTGTTATGGCATTGATGACTCCAAAACACTTCATTGATGTGCCAATGAGTTCTTACTTCATTGTTATTGCATTGATGGTCTATTTATATGTCTCTTATTGATGTATCATTGTTTCAAAGTATCAAAAATGCGGTGGCAACCAAAATAACAATCTCAAAGATTAATTAAACTAAGTGATGGAAGTTCTGTCTTATCGGGTGGTATCCCAGGGGCATAAGCCTATCATGGGTCGATCCCTATTTATGTGTTTATGGGTGGTATCCCAGGGGAATAAGCCTATCATGGGTCGATCCCAGTTGATATGTACTGGAGGCATCCTAATGGTCACAGTACAGTACAGTAATGATTATAAAGATGATAAGAACGAAGGTAAAGTGATTGAATAAATACAATGTACAGGTTGTCACAAGTTCTAGTAAGTGTGGTCCACTCCTATTACGATTTATTCACTTGTTTCTGATTTCTATTGAGCTCCTATATCATATGTGATTATCTACAGTTTTACATACTCAGTACATATTTCGTACTGACGTCCCCCATGGGGGACCTGTATTTCATGCTGCAGGCACAGGTACCTCAGCTCATACACCGCACAAGTAGGAGCCAGGATATCCAGCTGCTTTTGGTGAGCTCCAGTTTTCTTCGGGGCTTTCCGTGTCATATACAGTCACTTTTGGTATTTTATAGAAGTTAGTTATATGGCGGGGTATGTCCCGACCTTAGTTAAACTCTGTGTATTATCTATAGGCTTTGTAGACCTAATGTACAGTCAAGGTGGTGTTTTGTTAATAGACGTGATGGCTCCAACGTCCAAGTATTGTATATACATATATATGTGTTCTCGAGCTTATACAGGTGATTATTTCCTTTTATATGTGACATGATGCTGTCCGAATTTTGGGTTGTCATAGAGGTATGCATGGGAAGTATAAGGTTATGAGTTGGTTCTCCCGGGCCTTCTCGGTTACGGGTGCCAGTCCTCCCCAATAGGATTTGAGGCGTGACAAATGGGCAGACTTGGTCATCCTGTCTACAATGACCCAAATCGAATCGTGCTGACGATGAGTTTGAGGAAAACTCATCATGAAGTCTATGTTCACTTCTTCCCACTTCCATGTGGGAATATTGAACTCCTGCATGGAACCACTAGGGTTTTGATGCTCAATCTTCACCTGTTGACAAGTAGAGCACTTAGTCACAAACTCTGTAATGTCCCTCTTTATCCCACTCCACCAATAGACTTCCCGCAAGTCACGGTATATCTTGGTGGCCCCTGGATGAATAAAGTAATGTGCACCATACACTTCAGTAAGAATTTGCTGTTTCACGTCATCTACACATGGCACACATAGCCTACTCTGGAAACACAACACACCATCTCCCCATTGGGAGAAAACCTCAACTTTGTGATCTCTGACTGACTCTTTCAGCTTAACTAAATTGGGATCCCTATCTTAATTTTCTTTCACCTCGAAAACTAAAGAAGATTTCAAACTATTCTGCACCCAAATACTACCCTTAGTCAAATCAACCAAACGGATACCGAGTTTACCAAGCTGATGAACTTCCTGAACTAACTTTTTCTTACCATTATCAACGTGAGCAACACTACCCATGGACAACCTACTGAGGGTATTTTCCACTATATTGGCCTTGCCCAGATGATACAGAATACTCATGTCATAGTCTTTCAACAACTCTAACTACCTTTTCTAACGTATGTTCAGGTCTTTCTGCGAAAACACATACTGCCGACTTTTGTGGTCTGTGAATACATCAACATGCACCCCCTACAAATTATGCCTCCAAATTTTTAAGGCAAACACAACCGCTGCTAGTTCAAGATCATGGGTGGGATAATTATTTTTTTGGGGCTTAAGCTGTCTAGAGGCGTAGGCTATGACCTTACCCTTCTGTATTAAAACACAGCCCAAGCCAACTTTGGAAGTATCAAGTATACAATAAATCCGTCTGAACCGTTAGGCAAAGTCAAAACTGGGGCTGTAGTGAGTCGAGTCTTCAACTCCTAAAAACTTTTCTCACAAGAATCTGACCATTGAAACTTGACTTTCTTTTGAGTCAATTTTGACATGGGGATGAAATAGATGAAAATCCTTTAGCAAACCGTCAATAATAGATAGCCAAACCCAAGAAACTCCTGATATCTGATAGAGAGATGGTGTCTTGGCCAGTTTCTCACTGCTTTGGTCTTTTAAGAATCAACTCTAATGCCATCATCGGAAACTATGTGACTAAGGAAAGTTACTGACCTTTGCCAAAATTCCTATTTACTGAATTTGGCAAACAACTGATGGCCTCTGAGAGTCTGTAATACTAATCTGAGATGGTCTGCATGATCATTTTCTTTGCGGGAGTAAACAAGAATCTCATCAATGAAGACCATGACAAACATGTCCAAGTACTGCTCTAACACGAGGTTCATCAAGTCCATAAAAACTGCTGGGGCATTGGTAAGACCAAATGATATGACTAGAAATTTGAAGTGACCATAACGAGTTCTAAAAGCTATTTTTGGAATGTCACATTCTCTTACTCTGAGCTGATGATAGCCGGATCTGAGGTCTATCTTAGAAAAGTAACTGGCACCCTGAAGTTGTTCAAATAAGTCATCAATTATAGAAAATGGGTATTTATTCTTGATGGTGACTTTCTTCAACTGATGGTAGTTTATACACATTCTAAGAGAACCATTTTTCTTTTGCACGAATAAAACTAGTGTATCCCAAGGAGATACGCTGGGCCTGATGAACCCTTTATCTAAAAGGTCTTTCAATAATTCTTTCAACTTTTTAATTTCAGTTGGAGCCATTCTGTATAGAGGAGTTGAGATGGGCTGAATATCAGGAAGAAGGTCTATTTCGAAATTGATTTCCCTTTCGAGAGAAACTCCGGGGAGATCTTTGGGAAACACATCTGGAAATTCACTTGCGACTGGAACTGACTTAAGATTAGGAGTCTTAGAACTAGAGTCTTTGAATCGCACCAGATGATAAACCACCCCTTGGATATCATTTTTCTTGCTCTAAGGTATGAAACAAGTTGACCCTTAAGTGCTATGGTACTACCCCTCCATTTTAGGACAAGTTCATTCGGGAACTGAAAATAGATATTTTTACTCCTATAATCAACTGAAGCATAGCATGAATGGAGCCAATCCATGTTGAGAATGACATCAAAATCCATCATCTCTAACACTACAAGGTCTGCTGAAGTAACTTTCTGAGACACCATAATCGGACAGTTCCTGTATACCTGCCGGGCTATGATAGACTTACCCACTGGGGTAGAGACTGAGAAAGGCTCTATTAGGATTTTGGGGCTGACTTCGAAGTCGACAATTATGTAAGGAGTTATAAAAAATAGAGAATCTCCAGGATCTAACAAAGCATAAAAATGTAAATGAAAGACTTGTAATATACCAGTAACTACATCAAGATTACTCTCCTGATCCTCTCGGGATTGAAGTGCATAGATCCTGTTTGGGCGCTTTCCACTGGTGGTACTGAAAGCGGCACCCTCCTGAGATGGACGATCAGACTGAACTGGGGGATGATTATGCTGACTTTGTGAACCCACCTGAGGATATTCTCTAATGCTATAGCCTAGCTTACTACACCCAAAACACACATCACTGACAACCCTATAGACACCCTGATGGTTTCTGCCATATTTCTTGCAAAGAGGATTTGTTCGCGCACTGTTCATACTACCCTGAGTTTTAGAGCTTGGTGCCTTATCTTCATTATCATTCCTGAATTTAGGCATCTGCGCACTGGCCGAAGACGGAGCTGGGACTGAATATTTGGGTAGAACTGAGGATGGTTTCCATCTTCTGACTTGGGCTGAGAGAAACTGAAGCTACCTGTTCTAGCCCTCTTGTTCTCCCTCTCTTTCTCTTCAGTCTCCTATTTCTCAATCTGTTGAGAATGGACAACCAACCTAGACAAGTCCATCTCTTTAATCAGCATTACAGTCCTATACTTCTCGACCACATTGTCAGATACACCAGACACAAACTTGCTCATCTTAGACCTGTTATCATCTACCACATGAGGAGCGTACCTGTCCAACTGAGTAAACTTGAGGGAATACTCTTTCACACTCATGTTGCCCTACTTCAGGTTGATGAACTCTAACACCTTAGCCTTTCTCAACTCCAACGGAAAGAACCTATCTAAGAAGGCAATGGCAAACTCTTCTCATTCTATAGGCCCTGCATCTGTGCCTCTATCCACTTTCCACTGCTTAAACCATATATGAGCTATATCTTGCAGCTGATAGGCAACTAATTCAACACTCTCACTAGTAGTTACCCCATAATGTCTGTTACTTTTTGCACCATGTCGAGGAATTCCTGTAGATCCTCTTCAGACTTAGACCCCAAAAATGAAGGAGGGTTCATTTGGGTGAAGTCCTAAATTTTAGTTGTAGTAGTATTGGCCACTGGGTTGGCCTGAACAGCAGTTGGCCAAACATTATTAACTACCACAGAATGGGCTAAAGTAGTGAATGATGCTCTAAATTTTGTGTGAGAAACATGCTCATTCAGGGGATCTTTCTGAACGGGCGGAGGTGCTGGCTGGTTCCCAGTTCTTCTTTCTGTTAGTCTTTATGGGAGGTATATACTGTAAATAAAAGGAAAATTTGGATTAGATAAAGAGTTTAAATTGATCTCATGCTTACTCACATGATATGAACACTAAAAGAAGGGAACTTTCTTAATAATGCCTCATAGCCTCTTGACCATAAGTGTGGCGCGCTACACACCCATGCACAAGACTCTACTTGACGTGACTTTCAGACTTCCTAGGACACTTTAGAACCTTAGTCTCTGATACCAAATTTGTAACGCCCTAAGACTACACCCTGGGCGTCACACGGTGCTTACGACCCCGAAGGACCACAAGCTAACCCATGACTGGTACCTTCTATAAATACTGAATAATAATCATAAAACATATGTGGAAGTGAAGCTGAAAATGCCATAATGTCCATAATACTGAAAAACAACTACTGAGTACATCTATGGAATAACTTCTAACTGAAAGTGTCTGAAATCCTCTAAACATCTAAATTAAAAGAGTTGGTGGGACAGGCCCCAACTAACTCCAACTACTATCTGAAAATAATTGAAATACTGAAATACTGTATATAATGCAATGACTAAATAAGTATCATATCCTCGATAGATGAGGACTCACTACTGTAGTTGCTGTTGATCGACTGATTTGGCTAAGTACGGTCAGGCACCCAAGCGTCCAAACCTATGATAAAAGACATCATAGTGCAAATAAAGTATGCATCAGTACTTTGAATGTATTGGTACACTAGGTGAGGTTAGGATAATATGCATGAGTTCATATGCATGAGTAATAATAAATAAATATCATGAAGTAACTGGATGAGAGTATATGCAAGACTGGGACTTCTGAAAGTACTGAACATACAATACCAAACATATATTTTCTGCTGAATTAGACTGAAACTGAAGTACTAAGTTCTGGTAACTGAATAACTGATAGTTGTAAGTCATGATCGTGTAGAACTGAACTAAGTTCTGTACTAAGTACTGAATACTAAAACTGAGACTGTGGGTGTTATCATCTAACCGACATACCCTGATTATAGATTAATTTGGGGTCCAACTTATAACTCCATTTGGAAGGGTATTAGTACGGTGCCATGGGTTACTAACACTGGCTGGGTCAACCCTAATCTGATAGAAAGACTTATGAGATATGTATGGTGACGTCAACCCTAGTCTGGCAGGAAAATGATTTACCCTACACTGGATATGTAGTTCTGTAACTTAGGGATGTCTACTAAGGGTCAAACCCTATACTAGCAGGAATGCCCCCATCCCTGGGTTCGCTCGGTGTTGAATCCTACTCCCAACTTAATCGACATTAGAACTGATCACTAGACTGTACTAGGCTTGACTGAACTCACACTGATTCTATTAACTGACCGAATGCTACTATTCCAGATACCATGGAATCCTTTTATTTGACTGGAGACTAGATAAATAGCTAATTTCGGCTATTCAATACCCCCAGGACTCGATAGCATAGATAATGGAACCATATCTAAACTTTAAAAGCATCACACATAGGTTACCATGCACAATTTATTCACATAGACATTTTGTCAAACACCTAGAATGCATAATTCTTGTACATGCGAATGAGCAATATATGAATGTAATGACTACCACATTCAACATCATAATTCAAATATTTAACAAGAGGGTTACATAAATCAACGCACATTCTAGTTTATTTACAATGAAACTCAAAATCTTCTTGGCTTCAAACCCACACAACAACACATACATGAACACAATTCCGTTCAAGAATATAAATCATAATCTAAGTTTTGAAAAAAGAATTCTTGAACTCCAAGGGTGGAAGGAACCCAAGGATGAACACCTAACATACCTTGGTTTCTGAATTTGTGAGAATTGTTGTGAATTCTTGTGATTTAGACTTGAACTTTAATGGACCTAGGGTTTTCTCTTGAGTGAATTTTATGAAATAATGAGTGAATTTGCCTTTAGGGAGGCTTAATTTCATGTTATGGCTGAATAATGTAAGGGGAAAATGATTCAACTGCCCCTGCAAACCCGTAATTTAATTAACAAAAATGTGCCCAGTGATGCAACAGGCGACATACCACATTGATCAACCCAACATAATGATTGACACATCGCGTTGATCGTGCCAACGCGATAGCCAACGTGATACATCCTGATCGCGTTGGCTCACTGTTTTGGTCATCCAAACATATCTCAAACGATGTTTGAAAATTCTGAAACTCACCCGAGATGACCTATAGATAATCCTGATCATGAATCAATTTAAAAATTGACAATCTAAGGCCGGGAAGATCGAAGTAAGACCATAGAAATATCAAGGTAAAAATGAGACTAAGTCTTAACACTTTGCTAAATTTTTTCTAAGTCTGGGACTGCTTTTGGCATGCTATATAGGATTAAAGTGGACTAGGACTTTACAGGGTCTTACAACAAATCAAATTCGCTGATGGCTAACACTTTGACAAAAAGTGTAGGGAGAATTCTCCCACTTAGTTTTCAGAATGCCAGTTTTCAGACTCAAGAAGAAGGTACTTCTTCTTAAAAAAAATTAAGAAAGGATTTATCAATGAAAAAGAAAAATGATAAAAAGAATATAGAGCAAATAGTAGCAGACACAATCAAGGAAGTACTAGAAGAACAAACTAAAGAAATAGTCATGGAAAATTCGGAGCCTGAGTCAAGACCCAGGATTTCCTTAAAATCAAGAAAAAACACAAGATCTCAAACAATATTAGGACTTTCAAGTGGAGAAAGTGAAGATTCCGATCCAGCAATGGATCAGTTCACTCAAAACCTAAATGAAGACTATGATTCTAGAATGATTTTCTCCCCAAAAGTATTACACAATCTAGAGACGTAAGCAATGACGATTTGCACAAAAGACAAACACAAAGACGTAAGGAATGAAGTAAAAACTAATTAATTGGTAGAGAACATGTGGACGGATATAAATTAAAGAAGAAATTTAGCTATGTGACGATGGGGCCCACAAGGTGTACCCGGCATGCTAAAAGATTCTTCAACACATTTTGAAGTCCGCATTTGAAATCCGCAGATGCCTATAAATATCAGAACCTCAAGACTTACCAAGACAGAACAAGAGAGTACGAGAGCGAGAACAAGAGAACAAACAATCAAGAAAGATCTAGTGTATAGAGTTCTTATTTTCAATTTACAAAGTTTATTTTATAAAAAAAAGGTGTGTGAGTAGGGGTTGAGTAGGTGTGTGTATAGTTTTATTCTACCAGCAGCTGTAAGTTTTCAGGGGACTTCCGAAAGGGAAGCCTCACTTCGTCCTAAGACATGTAAGTAGTAGTTATTAAGATAACTGTATTTTCTCCCTATTTTGTAAATTATGTTTGTTTGATCTATAAAAATTTCATGTAATGTTTGTAGATTGCTTGTGATTACACCCCTAGTATATGGTTAGTCTCTAAGTATTTAGCAATAACGATGGATTAATCTATAAATTTCTAGGAAATTAAAAGGTCCGACGAGATTTGAAAGGACTGTTGTCTTGTACGGGTGTGATTAAAGAAGAGATTACTAAATGCCTAAAACTGAAGAGAAAGAGTTGAACAGGGTATAAATAAAATTAAAAAAGGGGAGAAAACATACTTTGATCTTGATAATATCGCTATTACACATGACTAGGGACAGTGAAGGAGGGAGTACTGAGTAGGATCGAATTATAGATTTGATGCAATTTATTAGATGGAAATATTCATACTAAACTTGAAATATTTTGTAGAATTTTGTTTACAAACTAGAAAAAAATAATATTAATTAAATAAACTTTAGATGATGTTTTTGAAAAGTAAACTACAAACAGTAAACTCGACTTTAAAAGATAAGATCATGACATAGAAGTAATCAATTGAAAAGATTAAAATTAAGTTAGAAACTTTTGTGAGGACTACCAAAGTCCTTGGTTTTTCATTTGTATATATTCGTATATATTGAACCTTATAAATACAAATTCAAAAAAATAAATCATACGGAGGTGGTTATAAGAATCGAATATAGTTGATACAAATACAATGATATACGGTGAGATTTGGAGAGCCGGGAGGAGAGTGGCGAGAAAGGTGGAAATATAGTTAAGTTAGGCTATGAATTATAATTAATTAAAATTTAGTTGAGTTGGTTAATTAGGTGCTTATATTTGCTAAGTTGTGTAGTTTTCTAAAGAAAATGCTCACCTGGTCACTTGAAGGATGTATGTGAGGACTACAAATTTTTATGCATAAAAAATTAAACATGATGCCTAAAAATTAAATCATGTCAATGAATGTCTATTACATTCATAAAAAAAAGGATTAAAATAAAGAAGGCCTTAAAAAGTACAATGTAAAAGAACTTTTGAAAAGTAAACAACAAAAAGTAAGTTTGACTTTAAAATATAAGATCGTGACATAAAAGTAATTAATTGAAAGGATTAAAATTAAGTCGGAAACTTTTGTGAGGACTACCAAAGTCCTTGATTTGTCTCTTATATATAATAGTATATATAGATCCATATAAATTCTAATTAACCAACTCAACTAAGTTTCAATTAATTACAATTCATAGCTTAATTTAACTATATTGCCCCTCTTTCTTGCCACTCTCCTCCCATCTCTCCCAATCTCACCGTGTATCATTATATTTATATCAACTGTATTTGATTCTTATGATCACTTTTATATGATTATATTTTCTTCTTATGTTAAAGTTGTGTCGTTTTCTAAAGAAAATGCTCACTTGATCACTTGAGGGATATATGTGAGGACTACAAATTTTTTTGCATAAAAATTAAACATGATGCCTAAAACTTAAATCATGTCAATAAATGTCTACCAAATTTAGAAAATAAAGGTTTAAAATAAAGAAGGCCATAAAGCTGACAAGGTAAAAGAACTTTTGAAAAGTAAACTACAAAATGTAAATTTGTCTTTAAAAGATAAGATCATGACATAGAAGTAATTAATTAAAAAGATTTAATTAAGTCAAAAACTTTTGTGAGGACTACAAAAGTCCTTGATTTGTCTCTTATATAATAGTATGTATGTATGTGTGGGTGTATATATATATATATATATATGTATATATGGCAAAAATATAAATAAAGATGAAGATTCATATCTTGCTCCAATTCTCTTGACATGTCCCAATATATAGTGTCAATAACATTTATCTTAATCGTCGCACTACTTGCTAATAACAGTATAATTTTTATGCATAAAAATTAAACATAATGCCTAAAACTTAAATCATGTCAATGAATGTCTACCAAATTTAGAAAATAAAGGTTTAAGATAAAGGAGACCATAAAGCTGACAAGGTAAAAGAACTTTCGAAAAGTAAACTACAAAATGTAAATTTGTCTTTAAAAGATAAGATCATGACATAGAAGTAATTAATTGAAAAGATTTAATTAAGTCAAAAACTTTTGTGAGGACTACAAAAGTCCTTGATTTGTCTCTTATATAATAGTATGTATGTATGTGTGGGTGTATATATATATATATCTATATATATCTATATATATATATATATATATGTATATATGACAAAAATATAAATAAAGATGAAGATTCATATCTTGATCCAATTCTCTTGACATGTCCCAATATATAGTGTCAATAACATTTATCTTAATTGTTGCACTACTTGCTAATAACAGTATAATTTATTCAAGACCCTTTATGCTTACAATTTTAAATATTTGACTATGAAAGGTTGTGTGAAATTTAAATTCAAACTCGATACCTCATTAAATAAAACAAAATTAGAATATAATGTCATGGAAAAATTAATTAAAAAATTATCCATATCATAAAAAGAAGCGTGATAAAAAGATTCAAGCATTCTAATCATAAATAATTAAGTAAATTTTTTTAATTAAGGAAAAATACTCTTTTGGACCCTTGTACTATGTCGGTTTTGTAAGTAGGACACTTCTACTTACATGTTTGTCATTTGGACCCCTAAAGCCACTAAAAAATAATATTTTAAACCCTTTTTTGGTGAGTGTAACACACTCTCTCCACATCAATTGCCACGTCTGCCACATCCTTCACGTCATTTTAAAAAAGTATTACATTAAATTGAAAGTTATTTTTAAAATGCTAAATAACAAATTAAATTGATTAAATAAGAAAAAATTATAATTGTAGAAAATTTTGAATAATCATGTTTTTGTTTTTGCTCACAAATTAAACATCAAATCCATTTCAGATAATTAAAATTCTTTTCCAACTAATTTACAATTTTAACTATAAATTCATATATACAAACATAATAAATTTTCGATTTTTAAATTTGAATATCTTTAACAAATTCACAAAAAGTTTAATTTTTTTCAAGCGAAATTCACTATTTTTTTTCAATATTCACTATCACTCACTTTCAATTCAAATTTAAATTTTAATCCCCAAACAATAAAAAGATTTTAAATTTTAATTTTAATTTTAATTCAGAAAAAAATAAAAAGAATTGAATTGAGGAAAAATTAAAATAAAAAATAAAAAGTGAAGGTGGTGGGGAGGGGTTGGAAGATTGTTGGGGTGGGGTGGGGGGCTAGAACGGGCTGGGGGTGGGGCTGGGTGGGGTGTGGGGGCTGGGGTGGGGTGAGAAAGGGCTGGATGGGGCTAGTGGTGTGGGGGGTTTTGGACGGGGCAGGGTTAGGGTGGAGACGGCGCTGGGTTGGGGTGGGGACGAGGATGGGAAGGGTGTGAGGGCTGGGGTGGGGTGGGGAGGGACTGGATGAGGCTGGTGGGGTGTAGAGGGTAGGGAAGGGGCTGGAAGGGGCTGAATGTGGGGTAAAATAGGGCTGGGTGGGGTGTGGGGGTGGGGATGGGATGGGGTGAGGTGAGGAAGGGCTGGATGGGTGTTGGGGTGGGGTGGGAAGGCTGAAAGGGGCTGGGAGTGGGGTGGGATGGGGCTGGGTGGGGTGTGGGGGTGGGGACAAGCTGGGGTAGGGTGGGGAGGGAAAAAATATTTTATTTTTAATTTTTAAAAATATTTTAAAATTATTTTTAAATTTTTAAAAATATTTTTAAATTAAAAAAGATGGAGCGAAAACAAGGACCCTTTTTTTTAATTTTAATATTATTTTTATTTTAAAAAAAATTATTTTAATATAAAATTGGCCAAAATTGACCCCACTCGTACCCCTAGGCGAGTAACTACACTCTCTTTGTCCTAGTCATCATTTCAATGCCACATAGGCAAAGTCAACGGTCAAAGGATGCAAAATATTGTTTTTTAATGGGTTCAAGGGTCCAGATGACAAACATATAAGTAGAAGTGTCCAACTTACAAAACTGACATAATACAGGGATCTAGAAGAGTATTTTGCCTTTAATTAATGTATTGCACTATGCAACTTGCATTATAGGCTTTTTAACTACAATATAAGCCAAGGATTGCATTAGAAATTCAATTATCATTATATGAGTAAAATTCTAATATCATTTTTATTGTAACTCATCAACACAAATTTATCTGTTTAAGCTTGCACTTGATGATTTTCATGATGTTAACTTAAATTTGTAATTTTGTTTTCCTAAATTTGATCTAATATCGAGTGGACATGTAATGTTAATCAAGAAAAAAACCTCAATAATATAGGCCCAAGCATACAATTCATACAGAAGATTCATTTTTATAGTAGGTTAATGTTGTCATAACAAATATTGTTAAAACTAAAACCTAACACCCCACAACCACCCAATTAACAACTAACATACTACTACTAAGTACTAATATTAATAAAGAGGGACAACTAAAGAGATACAACAATTAAGTAATATTAATTGGTAAAGTTAAAGAAATTTCAATTCTAAATTAAGTGAATCATGTATCAAACAAAAAAGGAAAAAGTTACCTTTCTCCTTTCTGATATATTCTCGTACATAAGAAAATTTATCAATATTAATCTTCTTCTCGATAAATTTTTGTTTGAAATCTTGAGTTAATGGAGTGTTTGTGTATATATATGGGTTTGCTTAATCATTTATTGATACGAGAACAAACTTGGAAACACCAAACACACACCAAAATCAGTCCACAAGTACAAGAAAATCGAGGACCTCTTTGGTGACCAACTTTCAGATTTAACAAACAACTAACAAACGAGATGAACAAGGGTATTTAACACACTAAAACAGCCAACCCAAACTAAGTTAGAACACAAGATGATGAACAAGACAACAATAAAAACAATGTTGGCCAACAACACCACAAAGCCGAGAGTAGACAACAAGAACAAACATAACAAGATTACAATAAATAAAAGGATAGTTAGTGAGACAAAGATTATTACAAGATTAAAAACCAAGTGTATTTTTAATATTAACCCCTAATGAATGTAACAATCAACACCACACTCTTACGGTGACCGCCAAGGTAATCGACTCACCTCAAGATCTACCATTTCCAAGCAAGGGTCGATACTAGCTTTTCCAAGCCCTACACTAAGGTGGCTTTTCCAAGCCTTAACTAAGAATTATACTAAGGTGTTCTACTCCCAGGAGAGATGATTTTCAATGTTTCATACATTCATCATTCATAAACTAAAGAGAGAAAACCTAAAAGAGACTATATATAGCCTTATTACATAATAAGTGACAAAATAAGTTCAATACCCTTAATGAAGGAGGGGTGGCCATGAAGTGTCAAATGAACAAGTCTAAGTTACCAAAATTCCCTTAAGGCTAAGTGAAGAAAAATTCCCTTAATAAAGGAAACCAAAACCATGAACCATCAAATGTGGCCCAAACCCGTGAGTCCTCATGTCTTCAAGGCTCCAAGCAATCTTTCACACACTGGTTTTTTTGTTGGCATGCTTAAAACGACCCCTCCAAGTATGATCTCGTGCCCTCCATGCGACCAAATCTTAATTCTTCACATAGTGACTTTGAATGATGTCATCGAAAGCTAAGGCGACCATTTGACTTGTATCATCCTCCCCTTCTTGAAAAGGATTCGACCTCGAATCTGTACCTTACAAAAATAGAGAAAGGACAAACAAGCACAACATCCTCATGGCATGAGAGTTAGGGTTAGAACAATAATAAACATCATCACACCATGTTGGTATATACTTGAAGTATAACCAACCATCCTTTAAAGGGAATATTAAAAATGCAAGGAAAGATGTACAAAGGATTTTGTTATGGGATTCACCAAGAGTGATAGTTTGCTTGTCATGTAGACCAAGCAACAAGTTGGGTGCACCAACATCACTATTTCTATATTTGGCACCGGGGTTAAATGGAAAGAGTGGTTATAGACACGGGTCTAGACATCACTCCCTTTTCCCATGGTTTCCACCTAAACTAAACGGTATACTCTCTACAATAGCATACACATCATCCAAAGAAAATAGAGAGTAGAGAAAGGTATCACTCAAGTCGACTTCTACTAAGGTGGCCTCATATGTGTACTCACTACTAGTTTCCCACGCATCACCATGAGTACTCTCAACAATAAAGTCATACAAAGTAGAAGAAGGAGTATCTTCAAAGACTACACATTCCTTACCCTTAAGAGTACTCTCATATTCCAAGAAGAGATTTCCATCTTTAGAAGGAATGTTGTCACACCATAGTGGGTTAGCATATAGGCTATAGCCTCTAAGGTAAGCTATACCATTTTTTTCACCACTAGGCTCATTAGGAGTGTTTATATCATCTTCGAACAAGACATTATACCTAAAGAGTGTATGATCCAACCCACATGCAGATTTGGAACAAAAAAGTTCCTCACTCTCTAAGAGATCAATATCAAGTTTCAAAGCGGTTTCAAGCACAAGATTGTCCCGAGAATAGCTCTCGGGTTCACTCCATTTTTGTTGACCAACATTTTCAAGTACTTCACTCACTTGAGTTCTATTAATCACATCACACACATACTCAAGTGGTGGATAATTTTCATAAATAAGTTGATCAACACTAATTATACAAGATGATGTACTTCCATTCAATATATAGGCTTCAACACTAGGTGGACATAAATTGATCTTACAAGAAGAGTCAATTTGGTCATCAATAGGATCAACTAGTGTATCCACACTCACAACATGTACATAATCAACAAGAGGCAAAGAAACATTACACTCACAAGTAAGTAAGCTACTACTCACACTCAATGGGCTACTAGCCACACAATTATCATTCACATGCACAAGAGTGTAAGAGTTAACTATTTTACCTTGAATTTCTTGAGTACTCACTCCTTTGTCGTGTTGTGAAGGTCCTCCATACGCTTAGGCAGCATCTTCACTTCGGCATTGCTCTCCTTTGCTTTCCATATCAGTACCTACACAAATGTCCTTAGAAATAGAAGGACACACAATGTTAGCTCGGTTTGGTGGCAGTCCCCTCACTTCGCTCCATACAACCTCTCTATTTTTCACTCTTGGATTATCACCTTGCACACCTTTACTCCTCTTAATATTTTATCTCTCATCAGCATTCAGATTGGAGTAGGTAAATACTCTTTTTTTGTGGCCCGAGCAGAATGTATGTCACGAGGCGATTTCCCTATCGGTCTCTTACAATATTAGGCCAATTTTGCAAATTTGGAACTTTATGTCGTGCAAACCAATTGGCACCTAAGCATAAATGACCGTATGTCAAGGAAAGAATATCGCACTACACCTCCTCATGGTATTCAAATTAGGAAAAGACAACTTTGACCCTATCTATAACCTTAAACCTGTCCAAGAAGTATGGAACAAGTAAAGTCTCTTAAAACAACCCCAAGTAGTCAACCATGGATGGAAGAATATAGTTTCTATAGTACCTATCATTTAAAACAATGAGGCAGCCCGGTATCCCACAAATGGTCACCTTTCCAGAGTGTACATTCCTTCTCGGATCAACATTATAAGGCACATAATTATCCATTGGTTTTGGAGATGCATATCTATTTCTTCTCGTGGGACAACCTCTACTATATCTAGGAAAACCATTCACACCATGTCGATCTTGATAAGAAGTACTATAAGGTGAAGAAAATAAATTTTCACACTCCTCACGTATACTTTCATCATAGATCTCATAAGTTTTGCGAATGAAAGGGTTATACATAACACCAAATCTAGATTCATAGTGGGAAGTGTAAGACTCCTCATATGCCCCAACATCATCATAAGAACCATCACGAGGTCCTACATCATCTCCAAATTCACCATAAGCACTAGGTACTTCATTCCCCTCATTTTCTCCCTAAAATCGTGTCCCTAAAATCTGCCCAAGTTTTGATCATGGCTATTTTCATAGCCTCCAGAATCTTCCTCAACTTCGTAGCCACAAAACCCCTCACTACAATCATAGTCTCCCATGTTGTAGTCACAATAATCCCCGACTATCAAAGACATGTTCCCTTTATATCACCTATGTACCTATACAATGAACAAACAAGATTAGTAGTAGAAGAACCTCACCAACACTCGTATACACTCACCTTTGTGATTCTCACAATTGGAGCGGAGAATATTGAAAGTCGCTTATATTTTGGTAGTCAATAGGATGTCAATTCTACTTGGCGGCTAGAATGGATTCTTGTTTGATCGACTCAAGACACAAAAACATAATTTACTTACGAACTTGAAACCAAGAAGTTACTACGAGTTAAAAATGAGAAAAGGCACAAAAATAACGCCAACACGAAGAACGTACTAAAAAATTAATTTACAACTAAGTAGGTGATTACTAGTTGCTAATTAGCTTTAGAATTCAAAACATGAAACTAAGGAAATAATAAAATAAAATAAAAAATCAAAATTTGAGCCAAAAATTATCGGTGAACAGTAAAAACGTGATGTGGCAGCCACGTATTGGTTGCAGTTGTTATCAAATTTTATTTTCCAATTCAAGTCTTCGTCCAATTGTAATTTGAAATTGGTGGGAATTGGTTAAGAAAGGAAAACAAGTCTTGAAATCCTCTTTCAAATTCAAAAAGCAAGACTTAACTTTTCTCCTCAAGACATGGTCCTTAAATCATGAAAAGGTGGTTGAGAAGAAATTGATATGTCTTTGGTGGTTGTAAAGTCTTCAAGACTAACAAGTCTTACACCTTGTTCCTTCACTTTTAGATCTAACATTTCACTTTATGTTTTATAATTTATGAAGGAGGTGAAGAACACTGATGATAGGAGAATTTACGCGCCTATATCAATATATTTTGCCCATATTTTAGCCTAGTTTTGAGAACAAATTATATATTTCATGCACTTTTAGTCCTTTTTCCTGTAAATGAGCTAACGAACATGATTAGCAAAGTTTCAGGTATAAATGATGCATAATTCATCATTCTATGGCTTACTTGACGCTAAAGAAAGCTCACGAAGGAAGGGAAGGGAGTCTACACGCCTAAGGACCAAAACTGCTGCATGGAAAATCTGTCCCGGGCTAAAACAGCAATTCTGAAGACTTTGGGGACTTACAGACACAAAGCTGGATTTTGACAATGATACATTAACCTAGTACAATTAGGTTATGTATTTCATTATTTTATGTGGATTATGATAATATTACCTTAACCTAGTACATTTGGGTTAAGGATTTCATTAGTCTAGTAGGATTTGGTTATTTATTTCATTAGCTTAGTAGGATTAGGATATGGGTATTATAAATACCCTATCATGCTAGAGATTTTAGAGCATCTTCTTACATCTTCTTACATCTTCTGACATCTTCTAACATCTTCTTACATCTTCTTAACATCTCATCTTACAATTCAATTCTATTTTTCTTCTTCTACTCTTCTATTCTTAAACTCCACAACAAGAGAATCGTTACTTGCTAAGGAATCACGCCTCACGCCTATCACTTGATCTACACGCCATTACTCAATATCGTGATATAATAACAATGTCAATCGTGATCTCCTTCGCATTCATGGGTAACTAAAATTCTCTGTTGGGGTTATGGAAGCCGTATGAGATACTATCTATTGCTGTGAGTTTGTGAGTTCGAGGCACGTATATTGCTTATATCATTATTCTCTTCATCTTAATCTACATTCTTTGCGGTTGCAAACGCAAGAATACGCCAGACTAATATTTAACTTGTTCGAGAGAAAAGTTATTTGTCTGGAAAAGAGATAACGTCAAGGTAGTAGGACACCCTTTCCTATTAAAAAGCTAGTGCCGTAACTGGACTAACCTCTTGGAGAATTCGTACCGTTAGATACGCTTTAAGCTCGAGAGAGTTAAAGTGAAATAGTCCTTGTTTAGGTCGAGAGACGCTTGGATTTACCATCGACTACAATCCTCTATAAGCAATTGCATGTCAGAATTCTACACACTCATAGCCAATAGAGACGTATACCTCAGAAGGTGGACATAACCCCAACGCTTCAATTCTCATTGTTTACAACCAACGTAACAATCTCTCTCTTTTTACTTTATTATTTTCAGCTTTTGTTTACATTACTTGCAAAACAAGAATCCCCCCCTTTTTACGAGACTTGCACCAAAAGTTTAGTAATTTTACTTACTTGTTGGCCAAGCTATTCCCTGTGGGATCGACACCCAACCCAGGTTGGGTTCTATATTTGCTAACGACCGCTTTACACTCAAACGAGAGCTGTAGATTGAGCGTTATAAAAAATTGGCGCCGTTGCCGGGGAATACAAGTGTCAATCAAGTTCGTAATAATTACTAGACCCTTTGGTCAAAGACTCTCGTACTTTTACTTTTAGTTTTTGTTTACTGCAGGTTTTTTGTTCAGTACATCAATGGATGCACAACGTGAAATGTTGTTCGATGACGATGATGATGATCTTGATGGAGCCGGAGCCATTATTCCTCCACCATTAGCGCCCGGAGCCAAGTTCAACATCACAAGCACCATGATTCAGTTATTGCAACTCAAAGGATTATTTGGTGGACTAGCAGGCGATGATCCGAATATGCATCTCATCAACTTTATTTCTACATGCAAGTCGTTTGACAATCCTGGAGTTGGTCAGAATGCAATTCGGTTACGCTTATTTCCATTGTCTCTGTCTGGGAAGGCAACTCTATGGTTGAATGGGCTGACTCCTGATTCAATTACAAATTGGAGGCAATTGAGAGACGCTTTCCTAGAAAGATTCTTTCCGCCTTCCAAAAGGGCACAATTGAGAGATGAAATCAGCAACTTTCGTCAGCTTCCCACTGAAGCTCTTCATGAAACATGGGAGAGGTTCAAGACAAAGCTAGCGAGATGCCCAAACCATCACATGACTAATGTTCACCTAATGGAGATATTATATAGAGCCCTGAATTTAATAACTAAACCAGTGGTGGATAATGCGGCTGGAGGATCATTTATGGATCTCACCTTTGGTCAAGCAAGCAATATGCTAGATCGCATGACGAAACAAAGTAGAGCTTGGAATACCAGGGATTCCGAGGTAGCAAGCCCCACTTTATCTATAGGCATGACTGCAGACCAAAGAAGAAGACAAGAAGAACGTGATCAAGATATGGCGCACATGAAAACACAGATGGATCTTCTTACAAAACATTTATTATCAGGGAAGACCGAAAAAGTGAAAGCTGTGGCGCTAAAAGGAAGAGACGAATCTGATTCGGAAGAAGAGGCCAACTACTTGAACAATCAGGGGGTTTTCCGAGGGAATACCCAAGGAAACCAAGGTCGGAACTATTATGATAAATCTGGAAGCATAGACCAAGGTAGTTGGAAGAAAAACAATGAAAAGAGTGGTTTGTACGTTCCCCCTGGTAGACGTGATACCACCACATCTAATTCTGGAAGTATGAAAGACATGATGGCTAAATTATTGAAAGGAGTGGAAGCAACGAGCGCGGGAGTTACTGAGGTAATTAATGATTTGTCCTCCATGAAACAACTAGTTGATTCTCATTCCACTTCAATCAAGCAAATAGAGCAGCAATTGAGCCAACTCTCAGCAGCACTCAACCAAAGAAAGGCTGACACTTTACCTAGCAACACCGTGCAAAACCCAAGGAATGATGGGTCATGCATGGCTATTACTACCCGAAGTGGTAAGGTGCTGGAAACCTCATCTAAGGGCAAGAAAGTGGTTGACGAAGTAGTGGACATTGATGATACGGTGAAAGGGGAAGATGCCGCAACAGCTGATCCTGACGTCCATAACGTCACCCCTCACGATTTGCAACCTGAAAAAGCTGAAAAACGGAAGCAAGAGGAGAAGAAAGCCGTGGAAAGAACAATTCCATACCCACCACCACCTTTTCCTCAAAGATTAAAGAAGGTGGCGGATGATACAAAGTTCAGCAAATTCATGACCATGTTGAAGCAGCTGACCATTAATGTTCCGTTGGTAGAGGCGCTAGAAAAAATGCCTGGGTACGCTAAATTCATGAAGGACCTGTTGACAAAGAAGAGGGCAGTAAGCTATGAGCCGGCAGATAATATTCATCATTGCAGTGCAATTGCCACAAGGTCCTTAGTACAGAAGAAGGCAGACCCTGGTGCTTTCACTATTCCTTGCACGGTTGGATCTATGAATTTTGCTAAGGCATTGTGCGATCTGGGTGCTAGCATCAATTTGATGCCACTATCCGTCTACAAGAAGTTGGGGCTAGGAGATCCAACACCAACCAATATGAGGCTCGTGATGGCTGATAGGACGGTAAAACGACCTGTGGGTATCTTGAATGATGTATTGGTGAAGGTATCTTCATTTATCTTTCCTGCAGACTTCGTTATTCTGGATTGTGAGGTGGATTCTGACGTTCCCATAATCTTGGGACGCCCCTTCCTCGCAACTGGAAGTGTGCTTATTGACATGAAAGATAATGAGCTTTTGTTTCAAATTAATGACGAAGTGGTCCGCTTTGATATATGCAAAGCCATGAAGCATCCCAGCGATATGAATGAGTTATCTGTAGCTGATGTTCATCATGAGGATATGAAAGCATTATCTATAGAGAAACAGCCTACTGTTGAGCCATTGTCTGCTGCGCCACTGAAAGTTGAGCATGAGGATAATGAAGATTATGAAGAACTTATGGGTGCTCTAACAGAAATAGAGTCTTATACTCCTAAGCAACCTGATTGTGATCCTAAGAATCAACCAACAGCGAAGACTCCCATTGACGAGACACCAACACTAGAATCGCAAGAGCTCCCCGATTATCTAAGGTATGTGTTCTTGGAAAGCAGAAATATACTTCCGGAGAGTGCAGATGATTTAAGTGAACAGCACGTAGAAGCTCTCATCTCTGCTCTGAAGAGATACAAGAGAGCTATGGGTTGGACTATTGATGATATAATTGGTGACTCTCTGGGGAAATGTATGAGCCATCTCGAAGAAGATCGCATGCCCACAGGTAAGCCTCATTGTCGTCTAAATCCTTTTAGAAAACGATCCTTCATTTACCTCGACGAAGTCTGAGTACTCGAGGTAACCATGTCGTGCTACGACAATAAATAAGGCGCTAGATGGGAGACAACCCATCGTTTATCGTTTTTTATTTATCGTTTATCGTTTTTCATTTTTCATTTCGTTCTAGTATGTGTTTTGCTTTTGATAAATAAAAATCCAAAAATAAGAGTCGTGCCACGACCAAAACTAAGGCGCTTGATGGGAGGCAACCCATCGTTCTAATCATTTTTATTGTTTTTGAGCAAATGTAGGTGCAAGAGGTATTCAACGAGGAGATTGATTTCAATTGACGATTTGGACGCATTGTATGGTAAAGTTGGTAAGTTAGGAATAGTGATGCATAAGGCTATGGATTGAGCATTGCTCATGCCAAACTAGGCATCGAGGAAGGCTAGGCCTAGGTAAAACTAGGCCACGAACGATGCACAACCTATCCTATAGCCTAAGGTCTCGGAATCTAGTGTGCTATACACTATGCGCCGCCTATTCCTAGGTATGCTTTTGACTATGCGCCGCCTATGCTATGGCATTTGGTCTCAGTATCTCATATGCCATAGACTATGCGGCGCATATGTCTACAAATGCCATAGACTATGCGGCGCATATGTTCCATTATGCCATAGACAATGCGCCGCATATACCATGACTATGCCAAGCATTATGCGCCGCATATGTAGCATTTTTGTCTCCAAAACCGATTGTAAATGGGTCAAAACCCGACCCATTCTCTTCCTATATAAAGGAGACTTAGTCTTGAAACACAAACACATTGAAAACTTGACCTAGGCGCCGCATATACTCTCCAAATCATCTCAAAACTTTTCTTTTTGCTCTCCCACTTCACAAGAACATCTCCAAAGGCTTCAATCACGTAAGTACTCCTTTGTTCTTCATCTATTTTTCGTAAGTGCTACGTTGCTATGTCTATTACGAATTGCTACATCTTGAAGAAATATTGGTGATGTTAATGTGTTTGAATTGTTGATACAAAACCAAGTGAGTGAACATGAACGTTAGGATACTCTTAACTTGTTTCCAACTAGAAATTGATTTTGATGCATTGTTATACTACTTGCGGAATTGCTATAGTCATGAACATTGCATGCTTTTGTCACTTGAATACTTACATGTTGGGATGTCTCGCTCATCGGAATAAGACTTATAGTTGCCTACCGACATAGGAGATTGTGATTATTGATAGAAACTATACCATGATGTAATCCCTATGAAGAAGTCTTGATATACCTAACATGAAAGTATTGCAAAGATTGCAAGAAGTGTTACATATCTGAATTTCTTGTTGGAATATAGCCCCTAAAACGTATGTCGATGAAGTCTGAGTAATCGACCACTTTCACTTCACTAGTCTGTACCAACAAACTAAGTGTGGGGTGGTGCCACTACTGCTTGTTTATAGATTGTATCCATCGAGATGATGCTAACATGAACATTTTTTTTAAGTCTCAGGTACAATGGCACCCAAAGCAAGACCACTTCACAAAAAGGCAAGAAAAGAGGCCGAAAAGAGCAAGGAGAACCCTCATCGCTGCAAATACCTCGACTCACTCTTGGAATTAAGTGGGATACTTATGAGGAACTTCTGAGAATGACGACTCTGATGATGATTCCGATGCAAAGGGTATGACCCCCGACATTGAGGACGAGTCCGACTGACCAGGTTCTTCGTATTTATTCTCCACTGAGGACAGTGTCCCGACTAAGTGTGGGGTGGTGGTATTGCATGCTATACTTCTCTACTCGCATCTATGTTTTTTTGCTTTGTTTTTGTTTCATTTTTTTAGTAGTAAATTTTTTCTAGCTTCGCATGAAATTATTTTGATAGGCAGCATGAGATTATAACAAAAGTATGTGCTACAATTGTGACTATCGAGACGTTTAGGCTCTAGTTGTGACTCATTATGTGATATTGTGTGGTTCAATTCCTTCACTTGTTGGGTCGAGAGTCTATATTACTTCCAAGAAAGTCGACCATGTGCCTTGTGTGTGTGAGATAATCGTATATTCTATGTGTGTAGCTGATGCTAGAACTTGCCTGGTATGTATGCAAAGCGAAAATAAGGAGTGTAAGTTTAGGATATGATTTAGGCATTTCTTTGGCAACCCATATTTGTTTACCTTCAGTTTTACCTACCCATGGACATCATCCTAGTTAAACCCTTTTGAGCCTTTAGCCTATTTCTTTGACAACCTTATATGTAAGCCTAATCCATTTCTTTCAAGACCGTAATTTGATCCAAACTCCTAAGTGCTTTAAAGTGAAAAAGTCATGTGACAACATAAGAGGAAATTGGGTGAGTATGATGCTATAAATTGTAATGGTGTTTGAATGTGTTATGAAAAAGAAAGTGCTATCATAAGAGGTATGTTGTGAAAAGAAAAAGGAAAAGAAAGCTGAAAAACGAGTTGTGCTTAAAATTGAAAAACAAAAGAGGAGAACAAGGGTGGTAGAATAAAAGAAAGAAAGGTTGTTTGAAAGAAAAGTGTTAATGATACAAAGTGATGTATTAAAGCGCTTAGGAACTTAGTCACTATTCCTGGCCAAAATAGTCCTACCCGTCCCTTAGCCTACATTACAACCATCAAAAGACCTACTTGATCCTAAGCTTAGCATTCTGACATTTAGTAGAGTATTACATTAAGGGCAAGCCTATGGTCATCAATTGCTTCATATGAATTCTTTGTGAGAGTGAGAGCAAGGACATTTTGATACCCATGTTTGAAAAATATGCTATATTTGTGAGTGATTATGGGTACTATATGGTGAGACACACATGGTTGATGAGTTTTGGATAGTTGTATATGATTCTATGCACTTTAACGTTTTCATGCGAGTTGATCACCATCACGAGTCTATACTTGAGGTTAAATTGTTTCTACCTATAATCAAAAAGCTACTCTTTGTTGATAATTGTTGTGCTTGTCTTGACGAACATTTTGTGTTGTTGCTGTAAAACCCTAAGTTGATGTTTAGAAGGACATGATAGTTTGTTCGAGGACGAACAAAGCTCTAAGTGTGGGGTGTTGATGATAGGAGAATTTACGCGCCTATATCAATATATTTTGCCCATATTTTAGCCTAGTTTTGAGAACAAATTATATATTTCATGCACTTTTAGTCCTTTTTCCTGTAAATGAGCTAACGAACATGATTAACAAAGTTTCAGGTATAAATGATGCATAATTCATCATTCTATGGCTTACTTGACGCTAAAGAAAGCTCACGAAGGAAGGTAAGGGAGTCTACACGCCTAAGGACCAAAACTGCTGCATGGAAAATCTGTCCCGGGCTAAAACAGCAATTCTGAAGACTTTGGGGACTTACAGACACAAAGCTGGATTTTGACAATGATACATTAACCTAGTACAATTAGGTTATGTATTTCATTATTTTATGTGGATTATGATAATATTACCTTAACCTAGTACATTTGGGTTAAGGATTTCATTAGTCTAAAAGGATTTGGTTATTTATTTCATTAGCTTAGTAGGATCAGGATATGGGTATTATAAATACCCTATCATGCTAGAGATTTTAGAGCATCTTCTTACATCTTCTTACATCTTCTGACATCTTCTAACATCTTCTTACATCTTCTTAACATCTCATCTTACAATTCAATTCTATTTTTCTTCTTCTACTCTTCTATTCTTAAACTCCACAACAAGAGAATCGTTACTTGCTAAGGAATCACGCCTCACGCCTCACGCCTATCACTTGATCTACACGCCATTACTCAATATCGTGATATAATAACAATGTCAATCGTGATCTCCTTCGCATTCATGGGTAACTAAAATTCTCTATTGGGGTTATGGAAGCCGTATGAGATACTATCTATTGCTGTGAGTTTGTGAGTTCGAGGCACGTATATTGCTTATATCATTATTCTCTTCATCTTAATCTACATTCTTTGCGGTTGCAAACGCAAGAATACGCCAGTCTAACATTTAACTTGTTCGAGAGAAAAGTTATTTGTCTGGAAAAGAGATAACGTCAAGGTAGTAGGACACCCTTTCCTATTAAAAAGCTAGTGCCGTAACTGGACTAACCTCTTGGAGAATTCATACCATTAGATACGCTTTAAGCTCGAGAGAGTTAAAGTGAAATAGTCCTTGTTTAGGTCGAGAGACGCTTGGATTTACCATCGACTACAATCCTCTATAAGCAATTGCATGTCAGAATTCTACACACTCATAGCCAATAGAGACGTATACCTCAGAAGGTGGACATAACCCCAACGCTTCAATTCTCATTGTTTACAACCAACGTAACAATCTCTCTCTTTTTACTTTATTATTTTCAGCTTTTGTTTACATTACTTGCAAAACAAGAATCCCCCCCCTTTTTACGAGACTTGCACCAAAAGTTTAGTAATTTTACTTACTTGTTGGCCAAGCTATTCCCTGTGGGATCGACACCCAACCCAGGTTGGGTTCTATATTTGCTAACGACCGCTTTACACTCAAACGAGAGCTGTAGATTGAGCGTTATCAAACACCAAGAACAATAACAACATTCACTAAGAACAACAACAATCTCCAAGAACAACCAACAACAAATCCACCAACAAACGGCCAAGTCCCTTTAGTGTTGCATTTCGGTTTTAACAAAAGATTAAGGTTGTGATGAACAACAAGAACACAACAACAACCTTTCAAGATCTAAAACAACACCAACCCACGTTCAACTTCCACAACAACAAGTCACCACACAACCAAGAACACAACAATAACAAAACAACCGACTAAGACTTAGATCCACAACAACAACTTCAACAATTCAAGCTCAAATTTAGATCGACTCAAAGTGTTAGTGAAGAACAAAAACTAACACTACAAACACACAAGACAAGTAAAAGACTCCTAGATCTATACTCAAAAAAAGAAAAATCTTGGCCAAGAACGCCACAAGAACACAATTTTGACCAAGAACACAAAAATGGACAGATTTGCTTCTCTTTGATTTTTCAGTTTTCTAACACTTTGTTTTATTTTCAAGTTTACGAGCGCAAGATTGATCTTTTGGGAACAAGATCAAACCATTCTATGATACCAAATGATACGAGAACAAACTTGGAAACACCAAACACACATCAAAATCAGTCCACAAGTTCAAGAAAACCGAGAACCTCTTTGGTGACCAACTCTCGGATTCAACAAACAACCAACAAACGAGATGAACAAGGGTGTTTAACACACCAAAACAGCCAACCCAAACTAAGTTAGAACACAAGATGATGAACAAGACAACAATAACAATAATGTTGGCCAACAACACCACAAAGCCGAGAGTAGACAACAAGAACAAACACAACAAGATTATAAGAAATAAAAGGATAGTTAGTGAGACAAAGATTGCAACAAGATTAAGAACCAAGTGTATTTTCAACACTAACCCCTAATGAATTTAACAATCAACACCACACTCTTAAGGTAACTGCCAAGGTAATCAACTCACCTCAAGATCTACCATTTCCAAGCAAGGGCCAATACTAGTTTTTCCAAGCCCTACACTAAGGTGGCTTTTCCAAGCCCTGACTAAGAACTACACTAAGGTGTTCTACTCTCAAGAGAGAGGATTTTCATTGTTTCATACATTCATCATTCATAAACTAAAGAGAGAATACCTAAAAGAGACTATATATAGCCTTATTAAATAATGAGTAACAAAATGACTCTAATGCCCTCAATGAAGGAGGGGCAGCCATGGAGTATCAAATGGACAAGGCTAAGTTACCAAAATGCCCTTAATAAAGGAAACCAAAACCTTGAACCATCAAATGTGGTCCAAACCCGTGAGTCCTCAAGTCTTCAAGGCTCCAAGCAATCTTTCACACACGGATTTATTTGTTGGCATGCTCAAAATGGCCCCTTCAATATTATCCCATGCCCTCCATGCGACCAAAGCTTGATTCTTCATATAGTGACTTTGAATGATGTCATCAAAAGCTAAGGCATCCATTTGAATTTTATCATTTATGATAATTAAGAAAGCTAGTTTCAAGAAACCTCAAAACTCAATATCAGTCTAGACATAAGTGGTGGCAATGAAAAATTTTATAAAGGAAAACAACATGCAAGACTTTTAGTACATGAAATTTTTATATGAAACACACTTACTTTTTAAGTCATTAACACTTATACATAGAACTCGCCTTATCATTCTCTTCAACTGATAACTTTAATAGCTAAAGATCTCCATCAACAACAAAAGAAAAAGGAGAGAACTTGTTAGAGGATGCATCTAGCGACACTTTCAAAGAAGACGCAATAAATATGGGAATAAACCTATATAACACTCCTTAGATTGAAAATTGCAACTTATAGCATAACTTTAATCTTTGAAAGTTGTAGCAAATCTTATAAAAAAGGAAAAAAAATATTTTTTTCTAATAATAAATAAGAAAATATAAATTTTATATATGGAAAAAAGATTCTTATACCCAAAAAAGTGGATGACAGTTATTGACAGGATATCAATTATCCCCCTAAATATCTCTAAAAATAATTTTTCAACATCTATCACTTAATTAACATCTTAAACCTATCACGAAATTCTGATCGCGTAAAACTAAATTTCACTTTCTTTCAAGTTTTCATTTATTGTTCTTACACAAATTGTGTTACAAGTTTGAAGTTGATCAATGTAATAGACGGTGAAAGGTTAGATTCTCTGCTTGTAATGTATGAAGGAAGATGTGTTGTTAACGGTATTTTAATTGTTAAAGTTTTTTTTATCTATTTAGTTGTTTTGTATGTTCGAAAATTAATATTTCATTTATCAAATGGAAACGAAAATTTTAAAAAATCAATATGTTACGTTGCTCGTTTTTTCATAAATCTTATTATGCTTTCATTGGTTTTAAACAAATCAGCTATAACATTTGTTGAATTGGTTTGAGATTGTTTTTTTATATGTTGAAAGTATGAAAGTATCTGTTGAGAAGTATGAATTTTCAAATATAGTAATTCCGAAAGTTGAATCCATTAACAGAAACTAGTTTTTGTATTTTTTTTAATATGTTGAAAGTATGAAAGTATTATTGAAAATATGAATTTTCATATATAGAAATTGTGAAATTTCATACAATTCTTGCTAATGAAATATGTATTATGGTAGACCTAAAGATTTTGTTGTAGATGGGATAATGTATGATGCAGATTCAAAGTATAAAGGTTTGGTTGTTGCGATATCAAAATAATTGAAGATTGATATTAATTCAATCAAAATTGAGATTAAGGTTGATATTTCAACCAACAATTTCAATGCTTCCAACCATCGTATGAGATATGGTGCGTTACTTTGGGATTATGCTAAAAAAAATAAGATGATGGTATGATAAGTGAATGTGAGGTGACTGACAATGTTACGAGCAAATCGGTGGTTCGAAGATTTTGAGAGACATTATTAGTTCAACTGACCCTAAAAAAAGGAAAAATTTCAGAAGTAGCAACTATAGAGTCTTAATTATAACTTTTATAGCAACAGTTTCAAAATTACAAAAAATAGCAATATGTATTCTGTATTTGAGTAAAATGTTGCTATATAAATATATATACAAATAAAGAATCCGTTCCTAATTTAACTCTAATTAGTTAGAGTTAAATAAGGGAAGAAATTGTTCCTTAATTTTTGCTACATTTAATTATATATATTCCTTTACCTTATAAGACTCTTTTTTACCACAACTGTTAATTTACAGCAACATAATTCAAATTCAAAAATATTTTCCATAATCAGCAAATTAAAAAAATAGAGTGCTTTCAATATTATTGATGATCGTCTAAAATTTTGAAGAAAAGATTGAAAATACAACGGTCCAATTACAGGTATCGATAAACAGACTTGATTTTCTTTGTGATTTTCATAAAATAAAAGTGCGAAAATTGCTGAAAAACTTGTAACAAAATTGCGGAACAGTCGCGAAATTCAAAAATCTGAGATCATAGATGAATTTTATTAGTTCTAGAAAAAATGGTTTGATCGATTTTTTTTTTTAAATTCAAAGTTATCTGTGTCGTTGTGTAATGTAAAAATTGAGATATAATTATTATACGTTAAATTTAAATTTTTATCGATGATAACTAGTATTTGAATAAAAGTTTTTTTTTGTTGGAATTTGTTTTGCAGTTTTGTATATACGAATTAGTTGTTGTATTTAGTACGTATTTGATATTTAATTTTATTTTTACTGTTTTTTTGTGTTCTGGAGATTGACAATGAGAAACATATCTGTTCTTGTTAAACACTCTGGTAGATGGACATATGAACAACAATATGAAGATTACATATGTTTCCATCTATATGTATTTATAATATACATATGCAGTACGTTTATGTGTTCACTGACAGTTTCATATGTTTCCAGCTGTATGTATTTATAATATACATATTCAGTATTTTATGTATAAAAATCATGTATTCTTATATGTATTTTTTCAATATGCATGAAATATATATTTTTTGGCATATGGTGTACTTGATTCTGAAAATGATGCATCTTGGATTTGGTTCTTTGAGAATTTGAAGGAAGCATACAGTGAAAGAAAACATATGTGTGTAGTTATTGATCGTAATGCAAGCATCATAAAAGTTGTTGGTGATGTGTACAATGATGTACCTTATTATGCATGTATGTGGCATCTATGGGAAAATGTGAATTTTTTTTTTAGAAAATCACATGATGCATTATCGGAGATCTTCTATACTATGGAAGAATCATATTCAACGACTGAATTTCACAAGTTAATGGAGAAAGTGGAGGCAGTTGATGTTAGAGTGAAGAATTACTTGAAATTAGCGGGATACGATAAGTGGGCTAGGTCATATGCATCAGTTCATAGGGGATGGACTTTGACATCAAACATTGCTAAGTCAATTAATGCTACACTGGTATCGACTAGAGAACTAAAAATATACGATTTTCTAGAGGAAGTTAGATTGATGTTTGGTAGATGGAACTGTGAAAACAGACAGGAGGCATTGTATACTTTTACGGATCTTATTGGAAAATTTCAAAAAATTCTACAATAGAATGAAGAAGAGTGTACACGTATGACGGTATGATGAAATACATGTAATCATGTTATATATATAATTGTAT
The DNA here is from genome assembly GCA_030864215.1 of Capsicum pubescens. Lineage (NCBI taxonomy): Eukaryota > Viridiplantae > Streptophyta > Magnoliopsida > Solanales > Solanaceae > Capsicum > Capsicum pubescens. The sequence goes on along the minus strand of CM061548.1, from coordinate 330,646,605 downwards.
TTTCATATGTTGTATGGAATATATGTTCATATACATATTAGTAAAAAATGAAAAAATATATATTTTGTAATGAAAATACATATGCATAGTAGAAATATACATATTCAGACTTGTAATATACATATGCTGAGTTGGAAAAATACATTTACTAAACTAGAACTATTAGATCTGTCAAATTAATTTTTATTTTTCTAATTAGATTTTTTAAATAATTTCAGGTTATACCAGCATCAGAGTATGCCTATACAGTCCGGAGAAATATTTTATTGTTTTCCTTAAGGAAAAAAAATATTCTTGCCATGCATTCCAATTGGATGAAATACCGTGTGTGCATGCTTGTGCAGTACTTAATAACAAGAATTTTAATAAGAGACCATATTGCTCTGATCTATACAAGCCAAAAAAAGTCTTGAGAACGTATGATCTTTCAGTTTATCCTCTAACACACAAAGATGACTGGGTAATTCCACAACAAATATTGGAGGAGGTAGTTCTGCCCCCAAAATACAAGCGGCCCCCTGGAAGACCTCCAAAGAAGGATCGTGGAAAATTAGGACGAGATATGCTTGGAAAGAAAAACAAAAATTGTTGTAATTCATGTGAATTTAAAGATCACAATAGGCGTTCATGTAGGAAAACAACAAATAATAAGTTTGTTGATGCATTTAGTCAAAAAACAATTGCTGAATTTTTTCATTGAGAATAATATGTATCTAATTTTTGAAAAAAATGTTTGATGTTATTGAACTTGTTAAAGTTCAAATGTTGCAATTATTTTTTCACGATGTAGCATTATGTTTATATTTTTTTACGATGTAGCTGAATTTTTTCATTGTTATAGTTTAAATGTTGCAGTTATAGTTTAAATGTTGATATGTTCATGATGTAGCATTATATCAAAAAATAATTTCTTTATTTTTTTACTGATAATTATATGATTCTAAATTTCGATAAAAATGTTTGACGTTATTGAACTTGCTATAGTTAAATTGTTACAATTTTTTTTACTGAACTTGCTTAACTTAATTCATTATGAATATATTGTACAAGACATATGACATCATTGATTTATACCTAAGAAACTTTAATCTGAAAAAATACATATGAGAATCTATTAAGTACCTATGCCCATCTATAAAAGCTAAGAATAAGTTAACATACCTTTACGTAATAAAAAAATAAATTAAAAATACATATAAAGACATATCAATTACGTAATCAAAACTTTAAATACATATATATTTTTTTTAACTATATGCATTAATCATACATAAATATGCATTATTCATAGATATATACACATAATTGGAAAAAAACCTATGGATAACTCATAAGTACATATGCATATCTGTTTAAATACATATGTATATCTGGTTGTCAGTTTTCGGGGGGGATAATAATTCCACTTTAAAATAGTTCAGGGGTGTCATAGGACCCCCGCAAAGTATAGGTGTGTAGTTAGAATTTAGGGTAAAGGTTGGGGGGGCTTTTGACCATTTTCTCTTTAAATATACATCAAACTTCTAATAATTCTTTACTTTTTTTATAAGAAATTAATTTTCTCTATGAATAATATTAAATATTTTTTATAAAAAATATATAATCTATTATTGAAAAAAATAAATAAAAAAAAATGAGGCCCCTCAAATTTGGGGGTCTAAGGTGGTTGCCTATTTTCTCAATAGGTAGAGTCAACCCTGATATATCCATAGCAAAATATATATATATATATATATATATATATATATATATTCAGACATGTAAAAAACATATGCAATATTCATAAATACATATGCATTATGCATAAATACATATGCGTTAATAATATATACATATGCATTATGCATAAATACATGCGCATATCTGGAAAAAAAAACACATGCATTACTCAAAATACTTATGTATTACTCAATACACATATGCATAAAATGGAAAATACAAATGCATATATCAAAAATACATATAGTAACTGGAATATACATTTTAATTACTCAAAAATATATTCAAAACTGAAAACCACATATTCATACTGACATATGCATAACAGTAACATAAACTAACCATGAAAAATTTTATTTTATAGTTTAAACATCAAAAATTTAAATATCACATCAAATAAATATTAAAATATCGACTTTCAAAATTAAAGTAACATGTGAAACCTAAGAAATATTCAACTAAATGTTAGTCCACCTAAAGTTAACTGTTGTCAAATACAACAAATTCAAAATAAACGTCAAATATCATATACTTCAGTATCTTCTGTTATCCCAATTTTCCTAGGAGGCCTCATTGGTGCTTCATCATCACTTTGTGCCTTCTCTTCTTCTTTCCTCGAATCATAATGCCACAACATTGAAGCATATCTTATGCGAAGAAGATTTGAATCAAAGTCAACATTTGAAACACATTCACCAAAAGTAAGGCACTCAACATATGTCATCATATATAAACCACAATCCCTGCAAATACAAATATATATCTATATTGTAACAAATACATTTTAACTAATCCCTAAAATACAAATACATATCTTAAATTCAACAGATACATATCTTCACATTATAAAGACAAAAATACATATATGAACATATTGTCCATAAAATATAAGATTACAAATAAAAAAATACATATCTATATTGTAACAAATACAATCTTACAATACCAAATACAAATACATATCTACACTGTAATAAATACAAATCTTATCAGTACCAAATACAAATACAAATCTTATCATTACCAAATATAAATACATATCTATACTGTAAAAAATATATTTTATATAATCCCTAAATATAAATACATATCTTAAATGTAACAGTACATATCTTCACATTACAAAGACAAAAATACATATATGAACATATTATCCATAAAATACAAAATTATAAATGCAAAAATACCTCCTCCACTTTCTCTTCTTCAGATTCATAATCAGATGAAACAGGAGTTGTAATTTTACTAGATTGTCTTTTTTGACTGACTTTTTCTTTTTCACCAATTTTTGAAATTTTGGGGATTTTGGGAGTGAAGATTCCCGCAATACTTTTCGTTTCATGATTTTCACAATCTTTTTCGGATCGTTACGCTGCTTCAATCTCACCTCTTCTATGTTAACACCTCAGTTCGATTAAATATTAGTAGAAATCAAGTTAATGTCTTCATCTTGTATTAAACCAAGACTAAACGATGATAGTTCATCGGAACCTAAATTCCTCGGTGAAATACCTCTAACTGAACTATTACGATGTGCATATTCTGCCATTATTGCGCAACTCTAGAAATTTCAACACACAAAAAAGAAAAAAAAAAGAAAACACAAAAGAAGGTTAAAAAATGCCGAAAATAAATTACAAAAAAGAAGTTATATGAAAAAAATAACATGCATTAACTGTAAAATCAACTTACCTTAATTGATGGGGAACAATGTTTATCCAAAATTTGAGAGAAAATAGCGGAATTTGAAAAAAATAATCAAAGAAAACGTTAAAATGGAGGAAACTAAAATAGGGAAAGTGGCTTGAAAATAGGTAAAGGTAAAATAAACGGTGGAATCCACGCGCTTTTAAATAAAAATGTTGAAATATTACTACTTTTGCTATAAGTTGTAATTTTGAGAAAGTGTTGCTGTTATTTGTAATTAAGGTCTTAAGTATGTTAGTTTCTGTAGTTTTTCCAAAAAATAAGGCATATATATACATGAATATTGTGTTTTAATATTTTTTTGGTGCTCATTACTGTTGTCTTTCTATGATTGTTGATATGAAAAAAGTTTAGTGTTGGTATTTAAGCAGTTTTTTATTCAATGTTGTGCTAATTGATAATTATTTCGTATTTCATATCGTTGAATGAATTAGATATCAATTAAGTTTGTGTCAATCAGATGTACTGTAATTTTTATTTATAAATCTTGATTCTTTTTTTTTCCAGTATGAAAGATGAAAGTGTTAATTAAATCTTAATTTAATACAAAAGTAGACGAGATAGAATCTTGATTCAAAGAGACAAACACATAGTGTATGGAATGAGTATATAAATTGGTATCACCTAAATTGAATATCGCAATCCATAACTATCAGTTTATATATCTATTCCATACAAATATGACATGTAAGAAAACACTTTATAAACTGAATCAGTTCAATTTATAATCTTAAGTATATCTTCTTAATTAAATAACACAATCACATTATACTCCTTCCATATTAATGTAACATGTAAGAAACTATTTTATAAACCTTGAATGTAATATTGATATTATACATGTTTCATACACGAAATAATTCAAAAAATACAAGTTTGTATATTTATTTCATACATTAAAATAAATAATAACGTATGATATTTGGTGAAAGTCGATTTCTATACCAACTTTTGCAATCATTATACCCATTTCATATAAATATAACATGTAAAAAACTATTTTATAAGTCTTGAATAAAATATTGATATTTCATACTGATTTTATGCAGATTTCATACACGAAACAGTCTAATAAGTATATACAAGATAATTTTTACTATATTATTCTTGTGAAAGATTTCGATCTACATTCAAATCCTTGTTTATGTCGTTACCAACACAAATAACAGATTGTTCAATATTTTCTCTAATATCCATTGACATATCTTTTATTGTTATATGCAATGAGTATTTAACAAAAAAAATTGACAATACTCCTTATATCATATATTTTTTAAAGAACAAAAGAAAATTTTGAAGAAATAGAATTTCTGATGAAGGAAAATAAATCGTTCGTTGAATAATTAGTTTTTTTAATGAAGTATGTTCATGAACATCTATCACAACAAGACGTATAAGAATAATTTTTTTGTTGCGATTGAGTATGTCAATGAAGAATGAAAAACCCCAATTAGATAACAATGAAAAAGATGAGTAAACCCCAATTTTTTTTGAAGAAATAGCTTGAGTATGTCAATGGAGAAGAAACGTATTTTGAGAATGAAAAACTATTTGAGTCAAAATAAAAGTATTCTTTTAATAAAGTAGTTTCAGAAAAGCGTACAACCTTTTGAAATAACATATCATAATATATTTTTACCATAATTATCAATACACTATTTAAGGAGAAGATTGATTACAATCCTATAAATATGAAACTAATTTTAATGTATAAAATTAAATACTGAAATTTGAAAATAAAATAAAAATAATATATATTTTAAAACGTTGCTATAACTTGCAATAAAAAAGTTATTAATGCAATTATCTAAAAGTGTTGCTAAAATTTGTAATTTTCAATCTAATAATTATATATGGAATAATATTCTCTAATAAATAAGTAAATCAATCTTTTTAGAATCTAGATAATCTATAAGAATCCATAATTACCATAAAAAGATTTAGAGATATTATCAAACAAGTTCTAAATTTAATTAAAACACATGGATCTATAAACATACACAATTCAACAATATCAATAAACATTGATTCCAAAATACCTAACCAGCGCCCAAACTTCATTAACAACCAACATTCTCCTCCTTCACAATCACAAAAAAAATTATTGTATGATGCACATTACTTTCTGGACAAAAACAATCTACGGCTCATTATTATATGAAATAAAAGAAACATATTTTAAAAATCCCAACAAAACACATAAGCACAATCAAGATAACTGTGTGTTGAGAGAATGATTTTCCCGTAAACAAAATTCTTTAAGAGTAGATTATATTGCTATTCTATTGTTTATAGGAAAAAAGATTTCTCAATAAGATAAAATTTAACAGCCAAACCAAAAATAATAGATTGCAAAAATATCTTATAAATATCTGGAATAGATTAGAGAGAATTATTTAAATTTCTAAAGATTAAATTTTTTTAGTAAATTGAAAAAGAAAAAAAAATAATAATCAATAAAAAGAAGACAAACTTTATTTTTTCAACTACTTTTTCAACGATAACATGCTTGTTTCGTCTAATCTTTCAATTGAAAGAAAAAATACAAGAAATTATCAAGAGTGAAAAATTATAATAATTGTTGATTATATAATTTTTAAATTTATCAATTACAAGAAATAAAGAAAGAAACGATACAAGAATATGATTAACAATAAACATTACTTGAATCAAAATTAAAATCAAAATAAAAAGAATACATAGAAGTAGAAGAAGCATATTTTAAGCATATATATAAGAGGTTAAAAAAAAAAAAATGCTAGAGAGCCAATTCTATTAGTTTCACTAGTGGGTCAGCCAAGTATTTAGCCGACCGTCCGAGTGTTCTAATTGATATAGAATAGTTAATTAAATAAGTATGTTAAATGATTTTAAAGTTAAATAAATAATAATTATTTTAAGATAAAGGAAAAAAAAAAGATTTTATCTAAAAAGAGACTTTTAATGAAGGACAAAAAGTTTAAATCACTTTTCTAAGGGTATTTATATTTTTAATATATTATTATAGATATAGATTATAGATATAGATATAGATATAGATTATAGATATAGGTATTGCTATTATTACTTTTTTCTATTATTTTATTATTTAATTTTAATATTATATGTTATTTTTTAAGATTTATTTATTTATTGTTGTTGTTGTTGTTCTATCCTTTATTATTTTCATCATGACTTTTTCGTTATTGTACTTGCTTTTCATACTTATTTATTCTGTATTAGAGTATATGTTTTACCTAAATCGAAGCCTTTCAAAAATAGTTTTCCATCTTCAAAAGATATGAATAAGACTTACATACACAATACACTATCCAAATTTCACTTATAAAATTACATCAAATATTCTGTTGTTGTATTATCAAACTTTAGCAAGCTGCAATTATCATATAGCTAATTAGAAATGAAGTTTTAGTTTTACCGAGAGCATATCAAATAATTAGGTTTCTAATTTTATTAAGAACTAGTGAATTTAGTCGCGCTTCGCGCAGTAATAAAAATATAATAATTGGGATAGAAAATTTTAAATAACTTCTTACATAACACATAGAAAAAGGTTATAAGTTAATGAAATCACCATTATATTTTCAGTAATATTCATATGTGTTGGAAATAATAAATAGAATTTGAGAATACACTTTTATTTTATATTATTTAATAGAGAAAGGAGAGATTAATTTCATATACAAAAATTAAAAGAATTATTTTTACTTACGAATGTTTTTATTATAGTCAGCATCTTAGATAGATAATATTTTTTTCGTAATTAAATTTTACGCTTTCGAAAAAGATTTCTTAAGAAAAATTCTCATTTCTATTTATATTAAAAAAAAAACTGTTTCCTTTTACTTATGTATATTTGAGTCTATGGTATTTGTTATTGCATGTACTTTATTCTTCCTTGGCTAATACATATTATATTTTTCTATATGAGTTTTGCTCCCTCTCTTCGCCGGGATGTCAGCAGGTTAGGCAACTCTAAGGTTTTTGATATTCGGTGGAAGACAGACTGAAACTCTGCCTCAACCAAGTGAAACTAAGGGTCTGAAAGAGTTCACGAGTTGATCTATGAGTCCCATCCAACTCACTAAGGAGGAATCTTAGGATTCGTTGAACTCAGTTCAACTCATTTCGTCTCATCATTCCCTATTCCTCATAACGTGTTATCGTTCAACTCATTTGAAACGAATCATTTCAGTATCTCAGTTCTCAGATTCATGCACCTACGACTGAGCTTCACACTATGTCTTCGCCATGGCCTGATGCTCCAGAATCTTTTCGATTGCTCGTTCGAGAACTACGATCTTTAGCTCTGGAGCTGAATCATTTCTTTTTGCACTTGCACATATGTTAAAAGTAGTCATATTTAAATACTTGTAAGTCAAAAAGTTAAGAAAGAATTTCACTTTTTTCTTCAACTTTGTTTTCAACATTGCTTATCATAAAATAAAGGGGTGTATGATATATTAATTAAATTACACTCCTAGTTATTTTTATTAAATGACACTAATGGAAAGGAAGAGAGTTATGAGATAGAAAACTTTTTCTCTTTAAAATTACTTCTATTTAGATAAAAGAAAATATTACACAAAAAAATATATAATGAGAAAAAATGAGAAATATTATATTAAGTGACATTGTATTTTATGGTGTTTATTCAGGGATAAAACCTTCAAGAAAAAGAAAGAGATTTTTATTGTTGATCTTCAATTTTTCTTGAACCGTAGAATTTTTAGTTTGTTCATTATCAAACTACCAACTATAGAGATCTACATCTTCACTTCTACATTTTATGTTATTCGATTCTTCTTTCTTATAATATATTCTTAAAAAAAATTTAGACAACACATTTTATCTAGTAGTACTTGATATTGTAGAAATTTTCATGAACTCCTAGTTATGACACCTTTAAATTAATAGAAAGAAAAGTTAATAATAAAATTATTCTCCTCCATTAAAGAGGAGTAGGAAAAATAAAACGTGAGAGGGTTGTAACAATGGGTCACAACATAAAAATGTGTTTAAAGCCAAAAAAGATAAAATATTAATTAAAAATAAGTATAAAGCCAAAATTACCAAAATAAATAAAAATAAAATACTATTATCGATTATAAAAAATTGTCACATCACCTACTCTAAGCCCATCTTTATATGACAAATAAAAGGAAGTAAATTTTTTTTTTACTTAATTAGTTACTAATAACTAATTCTTGAGTTGAAATAAGTCACAAGAAGGTATTGCTATGTATTTTTTCCTCAAATTTTTGATTTTTTTTCATTTTTAAAAATTATCTACTAAGCTAAAAAAAAAAGGTCACCTGTTAAAAATTGAAACTGACGTTTTTCATGCCTTTTCACTTTCAGGTAATAGTCTCTTGAATGTTTTATGCACTTTCAGTATAATTAACATCTCAACTATTGTTAGGATAGTTTAATTGTCATGAAATTTCTTAAAAGTATTTTTATTTGCTTTTCCTAGATCAATTACTCTCTAGACTTGAGAATGAAAAAATTCTTTTCATAAATTTATTCGAAATGAATTTGAATTAAATAAATTTTCAACGCGAATACCAAATACCACATAAGAAGTGAGAAAAAATAGTGTGTATTCATTAAACCTTGTTTCATTATCTATATTTTTTTCTTTACTATTTATATCATACTCGATCTCAATCAAAATATTCATTTTTCTTACTATTTATATCATACTCAATCTCAACTAAAATATTCATATATCAAAAATCAATTCTATATTAATTAATAGATTAAACAAAAGAACAACAAAACTTAAAAGAAATCGAAAACCTCCTCTTCTAACTCCTACTCCGATTACCCTCTCTTTTCCTCTTGTTTGTCCAAAGCCTGTTCAACATAGATTCAATTTTCTTTTAGTAACCTGAAAAAGAAAAAAAAATGAGAAAAAGAACAATTAGTATATATTTGACAAAAAGGGTATAATTTGAAGACAATTAAAAACATTATATAATAACCTAATACGAGATTTAATATTTCAGCATGTAGAAAGTATAGAGATAAACAGAGAAAAATGAATACCAAACACAAACACCCAATATCCATTATATAGATGTAGTTTGTCAAGTATGATTCTTCTTATTTCTTTTATCATTAATTGTTAAATTTTAATTATTAATGTTAATTAATATCAAAGAACGTTTCTTTATAGTATGACCTTTTGATTTCCCTTAAACTTTCTTATTGTATATGTTCTACGTTTGCTTAGGTTTTAAACTAATGTGTAATGCCCCTTTAATATTCTTAAATGTTTGGGTATTTAATTGAGAAATAATGTGTATAATTAAAGAGTAATTGATAAAGTGATTTAATTTCTAGAAAAAATATTTTGAGGAAAATATAAGAGAGAAAAATCTCAAAAATTTGAAAAAAAAGATAAATAAGTTTGCTTGCTTCTAAGAGGTGCCACATCAGCAGACCTCTAAGCCTTTTATATACATATATATATATATATATATATATTTGGTGCCTTTGTTTGCCGATTTATTATACTGTCAGCTTCTTTTAACCAGATATATATAGAAGAGTGAAGGAACTTGGTGAACGTAGTCATGTCCGCTTGCTCTCTAATTTTATTATATCACTCTTAATTAATTATTATATGTTATTTACGTATTAAAAAATTAATAATATTACAATAAAAAAGTAAAATAGACATTTATGATATGTCTTCTTCAGCTGCTTCAACCATAATTTTACTATTTCATTTCTAATTAATTATTATTAGACATCTAAGTATTAAAAAAATAATATTTATTAAAAAGGTAAAACAAACAAAAAAAATGATAAATTAACTATTGATGCTTTAAATTAACTTGATATCTGATATGAGGTTTGCTTAAATTTTTTTCACACATATTTTTTGTAGTAATTTTGCTATATCACTTCTAATTTTGATATATTACTTCTAATAAGTTATTATGAGTCGTTTATGACATGTCCGCTTCGCTGCTTCAATCATGATTTTACTATATCACCCCTAATTAATTATCATGGTCATCTAAGCATTAACAAGTTAATAATATTTCTTAAAAAGGGTAAAATAGACACAAAATGATATGCCAACATAAAACATTTAATTTTCTATCGAAATTATATTAGTGCCACATAAATTGAGATGGGACAAAGGAAAACATAAAGTAACATATATTTTTTGAAAATGAGATAAAATATATTATAAATAACAATATTAAGAACTTAATATAATATATATATAAAAAAATAATTGACTGTCGAAATTTTATCTATGCCACATAAATTAAGACAGAGAGTCTTATTGAAACAAGATGTAAGAAAATATTATAAATCACCTAATTAACAACTTAAATTTTTTTAAAAGATATAAAATATTTGGCTAACTCTCAAAATTATATCAGTATCACTTAAATTGGAATAGAAGAAAAAGTATTATAAATCACAATAATTAAAAATTTAAATAATTTCAATGACTGATTATCAAAATTCTATATGTGACATATAGATTGAGACAAAAAAAATTATATATATTGGGCCTGTGCTAGCACGGGCCGTTGATATCTAGTTTAACTAGAAAAGTCGTCAATTATGCTTTTATGTTATAAAATAAAGACAATATCAATATCAAACTTCAAGAAATGAGAGAACTTCAAAATATTTTAGTAGTACTTTTGTTTTACTACTTTGATATATCAATAAAAATGTAGAAAAGGGTGGCTATTTATAGACCACCAAACTTTCTCCCTAAGGTTGCGAAGCTTGACATCAAGTTGACAACTTGGCCAACTTTCTTAGGGCTTTGGCTGTAGGTAACAAAAGAGTTTTAAAATGAGGTGTAGGTGACACAAGTCTTAATAATTGAGTGGAGGTGACAATTACTTTATTATGGATTAAGAAAGTTTGGTAAGTTTAAGAATATCCCAAAAGTTTTTATATTTACACTTTGATCCAAATGTTTACCTAATAAAATGGGAAACGGAGGAAAAAATGTGTCTTTCTCTCTCTTCTCATCCATTGTTATTTTCTCTCTCTTAGCGATTTTTGTTGTTCGTTGTTGCTGCTTCTTTATTCATCACCTTCTGTTTCATTATCATCATCTTCTACTTCATTATCATCTTCATCTTCTTCTTGTTGACCATTGTCATTGTTGTTACCGCTACTGTTGCTATTTGACCAATTTCTTAGGTCAAATTTTATTTCGTACATCACTTTCCACTTTGGCTTTACTTCATAGGAGACTTTGGTAAGTCAAATTATGATTTTTAGTTGAATTTTTCATCTGGGTTACTGCTATTGTGCTATTTTTCAACAATGAATAGAACTGAATCATGAATCCAACATAAGATCCATCTGTTTAGACAGATAAAATATCTGTTGCGACAGATGAGACATCTGTTTCAACGGAAGACTGATATGTTGGATTCATGTTTATGGTTCTATAGGTCGTAACATGAATCGAACAGAAGGGTCATCTGTTGCAACAGATGATTTATCTGTTTAAACAGATTAGTTATCTGGTGCAACGTGATAAATATCTGTTGCAACAGAACCTGAACTCGATTCCAACAGATATATTATCTGTTATAATAGGGTAATATCTATTACAACAGATTATTAACCTGTTGCAACAGAATGCGAACTCGATTCCAACAAATGGTAAATATATGTTGCAACATATTAGTAACCTATTACGATAAAAGTTGACCTCGAATCTAACAGATCGTAGTCTGTTGCAACAGGTAAGTCATCTGGCGCAACAAATTAATTATCTGTTAGAACATGTCACTCATCTATTGGAATCAGCTTCAAAGGTGTCTCAGTACTGTAACATCAATCCCAACAGATATATAGTCTGTTGCAACATATGATTCACCTGTTACAACAGATGACTCATTTGTTAAAATCAACTTCAGGAGCGTAACATGAATCCCAATAGGTAAGTAATTTGTTGCGACTGATTACACATTTGTTGGGATTTATTTACGGTATTATGAAATAACGATTAACTTTTTTTAACAAATGACTTTATTTAGGTACCACTAATGGAGGGATCAATAACAATAGGGGTGGATTGTCATGGTCAATGGATCGAGAAGAGGAATCTATGTGTATGGCGTTAAAACGAGGGTGAAATGCTAGAGATGATAGCTATGACAGTATAAAGTGATGTTTCGTATGATGATTTAGTGAAATCAATCATTAGTTATTATGGACTGAATTGTCAATTGGAAGAACTCGTCATCAGCTACATGCACAGCTCCTTTGAAAATCAGAGGGTACTACCTTTCAAGATAATCGATCAGGTTTGGTTGCATGCTTATCTTAGAGATTTATCCAGTCCAGTGTTAAAGGTATACGTGGTTGAAAAGATGAGAGAGAATTAGAACCATAACATAGAAGAAGAATAACAACAAGACATCTTTGATGGTGGGTTGGATAATCTAGACATGAATAGTCCAGATGATGATCAAACAACTACGCCCGTTGATGCGACCAATACAATGTGTATTTTTTTCAATCGATACAGTCTGAAAATCTTCAAGACGATGGGACTATTTTTTTTATTGGAATGTCATTCAAGGACAAGAATGAACTATCTACCACTTTGTTTATTTCTTTCTTGAAAAAAGATTTCAGAATAAAGAAGGTGATTAATTTGAGTAGTGCCTTTTGCCTTAAATGTGCTAATTCAAACTGCAAGTGGTGGTTGAGAGCGGTGAAGTATGCAAGTTCTAACAGATTCATCATTCATAAACATGAAAAGCATCACATATGTGGTTCGAAGCACATCTCGGGCCAAAATCCTCACGCCACGGCAAAGGTCCTCGGTGAATATTTCAGGAGTAGTTTCCCCAATGTCAAAGGCCCTTCAATAAGGGTTATGGCCAATCAACTCCTTACAGAATTGGGTGTCCTGGTCAGTTATTGAAAGATATATACGGCCATGGGGATTGACAAGGACTTGGTAAGGGGGACACTCGAGCATGGATATGCAGTCCTGGATGCCTACCATTACATGATTGAGTACACAAATCTCGAAAGTAAGACGGCATTGCATCTTGATGAAAATGGAAGGTTCAAGTAATTTTTTTATCCTATGGTGCTTGGATTAAAGGTTTTTGACATTTGAGAAAAATTATAGCCATCGATGGTACCTTCTTGAGGAGAAGGTATAATGGAGTTCTACTAGCGGCGGTGGCACAGGATACGGAGAATCACATCTTTCCTATCACTTTTTGTGTAGAGAACAAGGAATATGATGCCTCTTATGAATTTTTTTTGAACAACTGCAAAGATGCGTCGAAGATACCGAAGAGTTGTGTTTTGTATCGGATAGGCATCCAAGTATTCCAAAGATGGGTTCACGTTTCTTCACTTTAGCTTACTTTGGTTGTTGCATCAGGCATCTTGGAGAGAACATTCAGACCAACTATCACAACGAAAGGGTTTTGATCATTTTTTATAAAGAAGCTAAAGCATATAGTAGAGAGGAGTTTTTAGACCATTTCAATCAAATAGCGAATGTGAGTCCCAAGGTAGAAGAATTTCTCGTACGTGTCGGTTTCGAGAGATGGACCCGGGCATTCTATCCGGTAAATAGGTAGATTCTTATCGATTTTAATGTCTTGTTTGAGTTACAAGTTTAGTATGATGTCGTACTAAGTGATTCTTTTGTATAGGTACAATATTATGACATCAAACATAGCTGAATCGATGAATTCATTATTTGGCGATGAAAGAGAATTTTCCATCAAGGCAATGTTTGAAAAAATAAGCCAGAAGTGTGGCAAATTTTTTAATGAAAGGCGTGTGCAATTCAAGTGCCCAAAAAAAACTCAATTTATTCTCGAAATCGAAAAAATAATATCAACAAACGTCAGTTTGGGGAATAGGTTATTACCTCATAAAATACCAGATTACAAATTCAGTATCACCGATCGTGGTGATGTTGCCACGGTCGATCTTCAAACAAGATCTTTTACGTGTAGAGTTTTTAACTTGGACAAAATACCCTGTCCACATGCTATGGCAGCGCTTCGAACTCAATACGGTCATAAATATGGAGTTGAAGTTTACGAGCACTCCTTTCAATATTATTCTGTGAAAAAATATGAAATGACATATAGTGGGCATATTACTTCTGTGTCTCCCGAAGAATCTTGAGTTGTTCCTGCTGAGCTTATGGGGAGATTAATACCTCCTCCATATATTAAACCAAACACTATCAAATTGGGAAGAAATCCATATAAGAGAAGGCATGGAGTCGGAGAATCATTTTCATCAAGAAGAAACAAGTGCTCCGTATGTAAGCACACTGGCCACAAAAGAACTACATGTCCGAATCGTAATCCACCATGATCATTGTAATTGCAGAAACTTGTATAGTTGTGGACTTTTATATATTTAACTCATTGTTATAAATGTAATGTTATTATTTATTATATATAAAATATCTTTTTAATAACTTGTGCATCAATAAAAAGAGACAAAACATGAACTGTTAAACAATACAGCAGACCATAAGTATTTTCAACAGATTACCCATCTGTGGAAACAGATGGACATTAGCTGGAAGAACACAACACAGTTCCATAAAACTAGAATGTTTTCCTCCAATAGATGATAAATCTGTCGCAACAGATGGATAATCTGTTGACAAAAACCCAACTGATGACCAATCTGTTCCAACACATGGTCCATCTGTTGAAAGAACTCAAAAGACAAAATTGATATTGTTACTGGATTCAAAATTGCTCCTTACCTCCAACCATGGACATGTTAACATATAAAATGTTTAGAAGAAGAAATAGACAGAATGAAAATTGAATAAGAATTAAAAAGCCCAAGTTGACTAAAAATAATTTTTTCATTAAACGGAAAATAAAATACATTAGGTATAGATCCGATATAGAAAATTAAAATACATACGCTAAAAGAAAAAATACATTCTAATTATTATTATCATCATCATCATCATTAATGACAGTCGACCAATCAACTCACAACAGTAGAATCCTTATTAGCTTCTACATCTCTCTGAACATCGTCGCTCTCACGACGACCAACTCCCTCTGCAGGTCATTAACCTGCATCTGAAGTTCCTACACTGTGTCGCACAGAATAGCAATGTCCTAAATAGTATCAGTCATATCTTGAACACGTATGAATTGACAAATGTAAAGAAAAGAGTCCAAATATAATACAATGTATACTACAAACTGGTAGATTTACACTGAAAAAAACTTACCTCAGCGATAAAGAAATATACTCTTTGAAGAGAAGTTGTTGAAGATGTCACACAAAAACAAAAAATACAAGAAATAAATAAAGTTTAGCAGAATGAAGATTAAGGAGGGACCTATTTATAGAGGATTGAATCTGGATGTGTAAGGACAAAAGGCACGTTTTTCTCCATTGTATTAATTACATTCAAACTGGTGGCATTTTATTTTCTGTGTAAAGTTGCGACTTTTCCATTTACATTAATACTTATCACCTTTTCAAAATGGTTTTGAGAAGACTTGGTAACAACCATTATTATTGAGTTGTTGCAATAGATCATCCATCTACCGCAATAGATTTACTATTTGTTGCAATATATAGATTATCTATTGCGATAGATGGACCATATATTGGGGATATTTTGATTTCTTCTAACAGATGATTCATTAGTTGCAACAGATGAAGAATTTGATTCATCAGCTATTTTGAATGTGTTAGATAAAAAGTCACGACTCCACCTCTTTTTTAATAGTCATCACATGCGTGCAGATGAATAAATAATGTCTGGTCTGTCGCAACAAATTTACAATCTGTTGCGACAGATGGACCATACGTTGGAGGAGATGTTTTAATTTCTTCCAACAGCTGATTCATCAGTTGCAACAGATGGAGATTTTGATTCATCAGCTATTTTGAATGTGTTAAGTTAAAAAAGTCACGACTCTTCACACCTTTTTTTCACAATCATCACATGTGTGCAGATGAATAAACAACACTGTAGTGTCTTTGATGGGGTAGAAAGAATAAGGTGCGTGCAATGGATCCACATTCATGCATGGAAGTTATGTATTATTGATCAGTCTACCATGACAGACATACATAAAGTGCAATGATTTTGTGAATGCAGTTTTTTACCGATTAGACACTGATCCTTCAAACAAGATCCTGCATTGTACAGTTTAGTTTGATAGGTGTGAACTGATAAGGCCGAAGAGTTCCAAAATGGTGGTGTCAATACCCTGTTACAATTTAATGATGGTCTATGCTCATGTTTTTATGTCAAGATTGGGGAAGGGGTCAAGCTTTTGGTGGCAGTGTAAATATCCAATAGTGATTGGATCGATTTTAATGGCGCAATGGACTTCTTGAAAGGCCTTCGAAGCCTTGCATTGCAGCTAATAACGATGGAACCAATAAAAATTCCTCTATTCCAAATTTATATGGATAGATTGCTGGAGGAGAATATTATACAGCAGTAGGTGCTTTGGTGAATACCTCTGCGGGAAGGGGGGAGGTGGAGAAGGCCATATATCATCTCAGACCTTATTTAAGAGGAAACATAGGGGAGCGAACAAGGAAATTCGAGCAAATTTGGCCAATAAAATTGACATGATAAACGAAAAAACTAGATGAGATTTAAATGTGAAAGTGTATCCAAATATAAAAATCCATCAGTTGTTGAAAAAAAAGAAGAATGGTTAATAGGACTGGAGCTGGACACTTTGCTAGAGAATGCAACTAGTGAGTGTGGCCTCAATGAAGACTATCACAAAGCGCAGGACCAGAACTCTAAGGAAGAAGTTTCACGAGCACAGGAAATTAATACGATTGTCGGTCAGTTGAAACCTGAACCAACTACTCCTAAATTAAAAATACGGTATCAAGCCAAGGTGGCAATTTCTCAAGTTAAACTTGCATCCCATACCTCCTGTTTATGGATCTGTTCAGGTCAATGGTAGCAGAAACAAAAAGGTCTGAAGTTGGGCAGAAATCCCATGTCGTGTTGTTTCCACTGTCTTTGACCTAAATAGATCCATAAATAGGAGGAATGGGATGCAAGTTTAAATTGAGAAATTGCCACCTTGGCTTATTCCCGTATTTTTAATTTAGGAGTAGTTGGTTCAGGTTTCAACTGACCGATAATAGTATTAATTTCCTGTGCTCGCGAAACTTCTTCCTTAGAGTTCTGGTCCTGTACTTTGTGAGAGTCTTCATTGAGGTCACGCTCACTAGTTACATTCTCTAGAAAAGTGTCCATCTCCAGTCCTACTGATCGTTCTTCTTTTACTTCAACGATTAATGGATTTTCATTTTTGCATATGCTTTCACATTCGTAGATCATCCAAATTTTTCATTTTTTATGTCAATTTCATCAACCAATTTCGCTACACTTTCCTTCCTACCCTGTGTTTCCTCTTAAAAAAGGTCTGAGATGATATATGTCTTTCTCAACCTCCCCCTTCCCGCGCATGTATTCTCCCAAGCACTTACTGCAGTATAATAGTCTCCTCCAGCAACCCATCCATATAAATTTAGACCAGGGGAATTTCTATTAGTTCCATCGGTGTTTGCTATAGTGGGAGGCTTCGGAGGCCATTCAAGAAGTCCATTGAGCCATTAAAACCGGTCTAATCACTATTGGATATTTACACTACCGCCAAAAACTTGAACCCTTCCCCAAACTTGACACAAAAACTTGAGCATAAATGGTCATTAAATTATAATAGGGTATCGACACCACCTACTTGATTTCTCATTCTTACCAGTTTGAACCTAACAATCTTAACTGTAAAATGCCATATCTTGTTTGAAGAATTAACGCCTAATAGGTAAACAACAAAAATTCACAAAATCATTATACTGGATGTGTGTTTTAACGATAGGTTGATCAGTAATACATACCTCCTACATATAAAGTGATTCCATCAGCAAACAGTTTATTCCTCCAAACCCATTTTTACTTTAGCCTTTAATGCTCGTTGGGAAAATGGATCCAGTTTTACTTCCTTTTATCTACAAACAAAAGAAATACATTTGATATCAATCAAGAGAAGAATAAAAATAACATTACAAAAAGGTAACACAATATTGAGAAAATCAAGAGATGACTAATCTGATGCAACAGATTATCCATCTGCTCAACCGATGAGGCATCTGTTGCAACAGATGGATGACATGTTACAACAGATGGGTCATCTGTTGGAATAAATCAAACCAGCCTTGCTACTGGTTTGATTTCTTTAAACAGTTGCTCCGTTTGTACAAAAGGGTAACACAAAATTATGTGAATCAAAAGATGACCAATCTGATGCAACAGATTACCCATCTGTTCAACCGATAAGGCATTTTGAACAGATATAAAAATAATGGTTCATTCATTCATGACTTAAAAGTCACATTTCCTTTAATTTTCTCAATAAATAGGAATCTGGTAATAGGTAAATCATCAATAGCAACAGATATAAATATCTAATTTAAATGACATTCAAAGAAGAAGATGAGATGAAAAGAGCAATAGTGAATCATACCTGCAATGTGAAAAAAACAAAGGGATCAGAACATCCATTTCAATCAAGAAAAGATATTGATCGGTTCAGATCCGAAAGGATCCTCATCCGAAAGAAGAGAGAAAAAAGAGGCAAAAAGGAAAGAAAAAGAATTGAGAATAAAAAAGAAAGAGCGATAGATGAGTTTAGTTGTCTTGAGTCTTACTTATGTTATGACTGAACGAGAGAGTATTCTTCTAGATATGGGTTTTAAATATTCATTAATAACTGTTGACTTTTTAGGGGCACGAGGAGACGGTGACACTGAAAAGACCAGATAAGACTACTCGCTCAGGAGATTTTTGAGTTATCCAAGTAATATTTTTTACCGCCTTACTATTTTAACTTTTTTTATCTCGGACAGGAAATACCTAAATTGCTTTTAAAAAAAAGGGTCTTAAAATATCTAAGTGCAACATATAACAATTTTTATTTGAAAATTTCCAAAGCTCGGTCATCCATCGCAATAGATGCGTAATATGTTGCAACAGATGACTTAATCTGTTTGATTAATTTCAACAGAAAATACATTTGTTGCAACAGGTTGAACATTTAATTTTATACAATTTCAATTGATTTCACATATTAGACTAATACCTTTAGGGGTCGTTTGGTAGAGAGTATTGTAAAATATAATGCATGCATTAGTTAATGTGTATTGCTAGTACCTTATTTGGTACGATTTTTTGCCTATGTATAACTAATGCAAGCATTAGTTATATACTCTATTGTGTATTGGAGTGTGTATTAGTAAATACGTTCTATTTCCTATGTATTAGTAATAGAAAAACTTTAAACACATGCATTAACTTATTAAATGACCTTAATACCCCTCAATTTCCCTCTCAAAATATTTCACCATTGCTTTTTTCGCCATTTTAATATGCATTAGTGAATCTTTCCAAAATATTTCACAATTTCGTTTCCCACTATTTGAATTTACAACAGTGAATGGTTGATTTAAATAACTATAACATATTTTTTATTTTCTTCGAGAATCTTCAAAAAGATTTTAAAAAAAATTGAGACTATTTCTTAATTTTATGTGTTATATTTTATTTTTATTTCGACTATGTTAATCCGTCGGAGTAACATTTTTGCCCAAAGACAAAGGTCTTGCAATTAATCCTAAATATCTATATAATAGTTCAACACTATTAATTATGTTTGAAATAACAAATGAACTTTGTTGCAAAAAAGTGTACAGAATCAAAGAAGGGTATTTTTGTAAACAAAATTTCTTTTATAGAAATTATGTAAGATGTATTATTTCTTATACATCAAACCAAATAATGTATAAGAAATAATACATGCATAACTAATACAAGCATAAATAATACAAGTATTACTAATGCAAGCATTACTAATACACTATATTTTGCGTTGTTCTTATACACTCTACCAAACGACCCCTAATTGATTAATCTAGGACCAGGGGTGAGTTATCATAGGGTCAACTACAAATTCAATTGAGTCTTTTGGCAATTGATAATGAGACGGTATCGCGTTCCTCCCAACCAGAGTCGTCGATCGATCGTTCTGAGCTGAACCAATTCTTACTACCTCATATGTTACACCAATACCTTAATTGATTAATCTAGGACCAGGGGTGAGTTCTCATAGGGTCAACTACAACTTTGATTGAGTTTTTTGGCGATTGAATGATGAGACGGTATTGCGTTCCTCCCAATCAGAGTCGTCGATCGATCACTCTGAGCTGAACTAATTTTTACCACCTCATATGTTAGACCAATACCCTAATTGATTAATCTAGTACCAGGGGTAAGTTCTCATAGGGTCAACTACAACTTCAATTGAGTCCTTTGGCAGTTGAATAATGAGACAGTATTGCATTCCTCCCGACCGAAGTCGTCGATCGATCACTCTAAGCTGAACCGACTCTTACTACCTCATATGTTAGACCAATACCTTAAATTGATTAATCTAGGACTAGGGGTGAGTTCTCATAGGGTCAACTACAACTTCAATTGAGTTTTTTGGCAATTGAATGATGAGACGGTATTGCGTTCCTCCCGACCAGAGTCATCGATCGATCACTCTAAGCTAAACTGATTCTTACCACCTCATATGTTAGACCAATACCCTAATTAATTAATCTATGACCAGGGGTGAGTTCTCATAGGGTCAACTACAACTTCAATTGAGTCATTTGACAATTGAATGATGAGACGGTATTGCGTTCCTCCCGACCTGAGTCATCGATCGATCACTCTGAGCTAAATCGATTCTTACTACCTCATATATTATACCAATACCTTAAATTGATTAATCTAGTACCAGGGGCGAGTTCTCATAGGGCCAACTACAACTTCAATTGAGTCTTTTGGGAATTGAATGATGAGATGGTATTACGTTCCTCCCGACCAGAGTCGTCGATTGATCTCTCTGAGCTGAACTAATTCTTACCACCTCATATGTTAGACCAATACCTTAATTGATTAATCTTGGACCAGGGGTGAGTTCTCATAGGGTCAACTACAATAGATGGCATCCCCTATTTGATAATTTACAATATATGGGTAATCTATTGCGACATGTGAAAATCCATTTGATAATTTACGATAGATGGGTAATCTATTGCAACAGATTACTTAATCTGTTTGATAATTCGCAACAAAGGAGTATCTGATGCAACAGGTTGAACATTTGTTTTTATACAATTTCAATTGAGTTTATATACCTAAATTGATTAATCTAGGACTAGGGGTGGGTGAGTTCATAAGGTCAACTACAACTTCAACTGAGTCTTTTGGCAATTGCACGATGAGAGGGTTAAAAATTATGCATGTCTTTTATAATTTTAAAAAATAATTAAGATCAATTCGGAACAAATTAACATTTTCAAAAGTTGTCATTTTTTTCCAAAATACAAATCAACCCATATCCATTTGCGAGAAAAATATTTCATCATTTCAAATCTCGAGTTCTCGCTCTTTTCTCTTTCTCACTTAATTATACAGTACAGACAACAACTACAACTACTCAACAAATTGCTCCACCCTTCACAATAGATCAAATTTTTTTCTCATTTCCAACCATATAGGTGTTATTTTTGACTTCATTCTTGCTTGTATCAGTCGTTTTATCTGTCTTCATAGGTAACAGAGTTCGAGAAGAGTTCTATATTTGTTTTTTTTCTAAAAAATAAGGGCTTTTAAGTTAATGATGAAAAATAAAACTTGTACTTCTATTATCTTCAAGAATGGGTTTATAATTTTGAGTTTTGATGGTAAAATCATAGAAAGAACTAAAGAAAACCCTAGTTTTTGTCGTAGTGTTTCATTGACTGTCATGGTATTGTTGGATGGTATTTGTGGTATTTGTGGTGGTGGTCGTCGTCGTTGTAGTGGCACTGGTGGTGGCTGTTGGTGGCATTGGTTAGTAGTATTTGTGGTGGCATTGATTTGTGGTATTTGTGGTGGCTGTCGGTAGTATCGATATTCATGGTGTTTGTGGAATTTGTTGGTGGTGGTGGTGGCTGTTGGTGTGTCGTTATTGGTGGTATTTGTAATGTATTTTTTAAAATTTATGCAAACATCAAT
Source organism: Capsicum pubescens (assembly GCA_030864215.1). Lineage (NCBI taxonomy): Eukaryota > Viridiplantae > Streptophyta > Magnoliopsida > Solanales > Solanaceae > Capsicum > Capsicum pubescens. The sequence continues at coordinate 330,624,062 of CM061548.1, read as the reverse complement.
TGTAATGTAATTTTTGTTTTTCTGTTGTTTGTAGGTAAAACATATCTCCCAAAAGAAAACAAAGTGAAAGTGGATCAACGTCTGACCACCCCCAAAAAAGGCTACAGTATAGAGGGATTCTAAGGAGCTTCCTGAACAATCCCAGTCAGAGAAAAAAGTGAAGCTGAGGAGAGATATGAAAACAACATTAAAGGAGGTGGACAAGGGTCTGTAGATGGTGATAAAGAAAGTAAAAGTGAGAAAAAGGAGTAATTAGAGAGTGAGAAAGAGAGAGAAAGAGGATGATTATCAACATAATGATAATGGATCACCAATGGGGCGTGCATTAATATCGACATCCCAGCATGACCCTATCAAAAATTTTAGTATTGACAAGTTTCAAGTTGTGATGCCGATAAATGACAAAAATGTAGAAGAAGAACTAACTGGTGAAATTGTACTTAAATGTCAGATGGGGAGTAAATTTGTTTTAGGAAAATTATGAAGGACAAAAACATAGACGGACTTTTTAAGAAGAGTTGCTTTGGACGTTTTCTTGAGCTGGCTAAGGACGCCCCTACCCGTTTCCTAATGAGGATGGTATATGGTCTTCTCAAGCGCATGATCAATTACGTGGGGGATGATAAAGATCCAAAGGAGGGGGCAACAAAAAGATGGATGAAATCTGGATCAACTACTATGGAATGCCAGTTTGTTTTGGCTTGCAAGAGTTTTCCATAGTGACAGGCTTGAGATGCCATCATCCAGAAGAACCACCTATCGCCAAGGGAACACCCCACAAAAGATCTAAGGCAAGAAAACGCAAGGAAAAAATAGATGGGTTGTTTGACATTGCTCGACGTGGCTACAAAACATCATATTTTTTGATAGATCTCATGGATAAAACCACACCAAAGCAGTACAAGGAGCAATTGTGCTTAGTTTGGTTTGCCCATTCGGTTATATTGGCAAGAGACGTCAACAAGGTCATAGAAGATGATTTGTTAGCGCGTGCTGAGGATTTTGATAAATTCAACAATTATCCCTTGGGATATGACAACTTCTACTTGACTGTCCAATAATTACTGACAAAGCTATCCTCATGGATGACCACATTATACGAATTTTCTTGGGATTTCATGGTAAAATTAATCACTATTTTAACTCATCCATTAAGTTATATTGAATATAGTTACTTATTATGACTTTTTTTTTCTTGCTTCCTGTTTATATTTTTTAGGATTGGGCATTTGAAGCCATTCCTTCCCTCTGAAAGTAGGTAATGGATTATCCAGATGAGGTTTCTCATCCAAGGATGTTTAAGTGGTTGGTTTTAAAGAGCAACACCAAAATTAAGGAGGGTAGTCTCTTTAACCCTCTGGATGATGCAGTATGTCTTCTTCAAGTAAAATAATTTTACTCAATGAAAGATATTGAACAGATGTTATATCTGGTACAATAGATATTATATCTAATGCATCAGATGGGACATCTATTGCGATAAATTACCCATCGTATGCCAATTGGTGCAATAGATGGATAATATATTGTGACAGACGATTGATATCTTGCATCAGATTACCCATCTGTTGCTTTGGTTCTCTGAACATGACTCCTAACAGATTAACCATCTACTATAAATTATGCAACATGTGTAATCTGATGTAACATATTATTAATACACATACAGATCATCAGTTTCATAATATGTAACCCAATAGATTACTCATCTTGTGCAACTGGTACAACAGATTGATAATCTTTTATGACAGATGATTGATATTTTGCATCAGATTATCCATGTGTTACTCTGGTTCTCTGAACCCGACCAAAATAGATTTTAATCATCTACTGTAAACTATGCAACAGATGGGTAATTTGATGCAACATATTGTTAATCTATTACAGAATTTGACTGTTAAAATGTTAACCCAACTCTGAAAATTATTATATTATATGATTTAAATGTATCTGTCTTTTTTTCTAGGTTATGCATCCATGGATCGTGCATAGTGAGGAGGAGTCATTAATGACTTCTTATATTACTCTAGGTCATGTTGATACTATAGCAGACCCAACGGTGTAGTTAATAAGAAAGGAATTGGTTGGAGCAACATCCATAAGAAGAGCAGTTAGACAAGGTCAGCCTAATGTTGAGGCTCTTCATAACCAACCTACTAAGGTAGATCCGGGTGCTTCTTCTGGTGGAGTTATTGGTGTTGGTGGCAGGCATGCTGATGCTGCTACCACTCATGATGATGAGTATGTTGATGCTCAAGAAAAAATAAATATGTTTGAAAACACCCCTTTTTACCCTTACACAGGTCCCTCTCACCCCTCTGCACCCTCGTGTTCTTGTTGCAAATGCGAAGAGTGCAAGGACAGCTAGGATAAACTCTTTGAAAAAGTAGAGGCTATCTCTAAAGTTGTCAAGGAATTCAAATCCAAGAGGGGTGTCATGCCATCTAAGAAGTTGAGGGAGTGATACACTCCTATAGTATTGGTTAGGAGGAAGAAAAAAAAGCAATAACCGACGTACTTTCTTGTCGAAAATAAAAAATATTTGCAAGTCCTCCCTCTAAAAAAGCTATTGAAGTTTAAGAGGCATTCAAGAAGGTGGACATATACGCGAAACTTGGCGCCAAAGAGAAGAGGGATCTGCAACAAGCCAAGAATGCCAAGCCAGGCTTACTAGATTACCCCAGGCCTCCCTTTTCCCCCAAGACTTCCAGACTATGATAGATATGCATATGTGTTATGAGGATAAGACAATTTTATTTTTCCTAACCTAGCCTTTTAATCTAATCTACCCCATGAAGAAGAAGCTACGCAAAAGATATGAAATCTGTTGCAACAACTGGGTATTCTGGTGCAACTGGTAGTGGTTCTATTGCAACTTACTATCCATTTGTTGTATAAGTTGTGTTGAATTATTGATTTAGAGAACCCTATTCAAAAGATAGACCATTTTTACAATTACTAACCTATTTAAAATTTGTCTTCTTATATCACAGCATGTTGACAAAATTCTCTGCCTCATGCGAAAAAGGCAATTAATGTACTCGGAAGCTTATGACACTGCTGACAGGATAATGAACCTCGACTTCTGCAGGAAACTCAAAGATAAGTATGATCAACTCAATTCTAAAGCGTGTGGCGCGGGACTTAATTTTTTAGTTTCTATGTTGGACTTGGAGGAAGAAGAAATGATAAAATATGTTAGAGGGGAGAGGCCAAATCTACATGGCAAGAGCTGGACCGAGGCAAAGAGGACTGTTGCAGTCATTAGCATGAATGGCATACATTATCGGGCTGTCGAGATACTACTCGAGGAGGGAAAAATCAAAGTTTATGACTGCAACGAACCTGCCGTCGACAATTTCGATCTTTTTCTCCTCGTGCAGCCACTGATGGAGCTGTTGCCCATCTTGTTGAGAGAGAGTAAACTGATGAATCATTTTCCAAAGAAAGTGTTGATGAAGAAATCATGGGATTTCGAAGGTCCAAATTAGGGCATGACCCTTCCAAAAAATGCAACCAGTTACGCGAGCATCTCGCACGCTCTTGCACACATTGAATGTTTGTTGTCCAGCACAGAAATGGCCTATCCAACGACCTTTCTGTGTGATAACACTGTGGCAAACCTGCAAGAGGTTTGGGCTTATGGGGTACTAACTGGACGCTTGGAGCCTGTGTATATAGAAGAGCCTGTGAAATAACAATTTTTATTTCAAGTCACACTTCACTTTACTTTAAATTACATGTACATGTAGTGGCAATAATTTTTTTCTGGTGAATGAAAGTTGAGTTTTTTATTATGCAATAGATTGTCAATCTGTTGTAAAATGTATTCTATCTATTCTGGCAGATAGGTTATCTGTTGCAATAGGCTGGTCATCTGTTGCATTATGCTGATCTATCTAATCTAAGTCTAATCTGTTGTAACAACGGAAAGACCTATTTGATAATTTCCAACATATGACCTAAATTTTACAACATATGCCTAATTTTTTTTTATATTTGCAACAATTACGCTTGAATATCCATGTGCTAAAAAACACCAAACTAGTAGCAACTATATCACCATGAAAATTTCAGAAATTAGGCTTGAAAATCCATGTGCCCAATACCACCAAACCAGTAGGAATAACGGTAACAATGTAGTATCTTCTTGCTCGATTTTGTTTCTCTTCAGAAGCCTTGACTTTCTTCCACAAACCCCTGATTACACGATTTACTTGTGAAGGATGTCATTCTTCATACCAATCAAAGTAATCGCATCCACCCAATTTCTATAAAAACAAGAACACAATTACAAAACAATTATAAGTCAATAATTAATCAACTAATTAAATTAAAAAATATTACCTTTGAAATCTTTTAAGTAAAAAATCTACGACCTGGATTTTGTTGAGTCCAAGAAGTCTTTAATAGATCTTCATGACCGCACTTACAATATCGCAACTTGTTATCACAAAAAATAGTGGAAGATGCGCTCGACATTGTCAAGCTTAGTTAGAAAAAATAAAAAAAATGAAGAAAAGAAAGACCAAATAAAAATAATTTGAAGAATTTGGATAGATAAAAAAATGACGATGAAGAAGAAGAGTTGGGAATTTAGGGTTAAATTTTAGGAAGAAGATGAATATATAAGACATTGGGGGAAAAATGACCGTTGGGGGCAAAATCAGATGCCAAGTCAGCAAAAAGTGCCAACCTGACACATTTGTGCCTATTTTATTTTATGTGTTTAAAATGAACACTGTCTACTTGATGCCTATTTTATTTTAGGTGTTTGAATTGAACACTGTCGATGGGTTCCGCCTTTTTTTATTTCAATTCACTTTTGTTGTTTTACATGTAGTGGCAATTTTTTTATGTCCAATGAAAGTTGAATTTTTATAATGTAACAGATTATCCATCCGTTGTAACAGATATTGTACCTGTTCTGACATATAATTTATCTGTTGCAATAGGTTGTTCATCTGTTACATTATGTCGGTGTTTCTATCTAAGTCTATTGTTGCAGCAGTGGGAAGACCTGTTTGATAAATTATAACAGATTACCTACCTGTTACAACATATATCAGATCTGATTGATATTTTACAACAGATGTTTCGTCTGTTGCAACAGATACATTATCAGTTACAATATTTAAATCTAGTATTACATTTCAAGTAATAAGTTCAAATCTAAGGAAAAAATAAAATTCATATACAAAATAAAATAAATCAAAGCCTTAAGAAATTAGCTGAAATAAAATCAACGAATAAATGAAATGTAAAAAAATTGTTATGGGTACAAATCTCAATAAATACAACAACAATTTAAGTATTGATGCCAAGGATTCCTAAGGAGGGGTGAGGTTATTACTTTGACAGACTTGACTCAAACCAAAAAGATCTACTCAATATGAAAAAGTTGTTCTTTATCTGGTGCTATGGAATTCGGCTTTACTCATCGTGGATCTTTATTGTCACTTACGTATGATTTCTGCACTTTTTGTTCTCTGTATTTCCATAAAAAGAGTAGAGTAGTATATTCTCAATGTTGTTCAGCAGTAGTTTCAACATCTACCTGGAAAGCTAGAATTGGTAAATGCTAATCACGGAGATACAACAAAATGAAAAAGGATAACTCATCTGTTCTAGCAAATCAAATAGGTCTTCCTCTCATTTTAAATTGTCCCAAATAGATTATATTTCTGTTGCAACAATGAATCAATTGTTGGGTCAAATTTCTACATGAAGAAGACCTGTATGATAATTTCCAATGAATGAACCATCTGTTGTAACATATGACTCATCTATTACAGCAGATAGGTCATCTGTTAGTATAAATAAATACGGTATGAAGAGCTATTTGATTTTCTAAAATAGACGAGACATATGTCGTAACAGATACTTTATCTAGTGCAACAAATTAGTCAACTATTGCAACAGATGTATATATCTGTTTGATAATTTTCAGCAGATGTGTCATCTGTTGAAACAAAAATATGTCTGTTTATTAGTTGGAAACATATATATTCACCTTATTTAGCTCGTACTGCTCTCCTTTGGATATTGTACATTTCTCAGTGCAACGCACGAACAAAGAAGTTGTAATTTCGCTCTTTTGGATCCTTGATAATGCCTTGGAAATCACATTCCTTCTCCTCTTAGCCTTAATCTCTAATGGAGTGGATGGAAATAAAATCCTCTTTGATGGAATGACACCCCTCTTAGATGTCAATTCCTTTACAGAAGCAGTTAATGCATTACTAACATTAATCACTACATCATGTTTTGCCCTATAGTCTTGACATTTGCATGTATAGCATTCGCTGGGAGAGAAAAAATTTGTATAGCTAGTATGGTCATAATCATAATGGTTTGCTTTAAATACTGTAAGATTAGCATCATTAGCACCAACAGCAACACCACTACCACCACCAACAGCTCCATCACCACTAAGACCATCATCAACAACAAGCCCACCCTCCAAAATTGTTTTTCTTGTATGACTATTGCTCCAAATAATTCTATTTTTATTCTGTCGATGACCTTAGGGTCCGATAATGTTTGCACAAACCGTAAAGTAAGAAAAAATGACATCTTCAACTCTCGATTGGTTGGAACTAGAGACAGCTGCACAATCTAACATAAACCATTACATATATTAGAATGATGATTATATCATTCAAAAAATCATAAATTAAAATAAAAAATTAATTATAATTATACATACTACATCCTTCGAGGGGTTGAAAAGATCAAGAAATTTGATATTTCTATCAGTTTTGGCCGACAACCATCTCAAGATTCTTGGACAGGAAACTTCTTCCTGGTAGTTCACTTGTTGTCTGAAATGAGGAATATATTCAAACGCTCAAGCCTATAAAATAATGCCAATAAATCAAAACCAGTATTGAGTAAAAAAAAATGAATGATATCATAATAAATGAAAGAAATGAAATATTTACCATGAAAGCCCATGGAAAGCCATATAAGTTGACTGTCTTTGGCGCTAACGGAGTCAACAAATATTGGACAGTAATTTTGAAGCTTTCATAACCCCAAGGATAGCTGTTAAATGCCTCAAGATCCTCGGAGAGATTTATTAAACCAACGCTTATGTTGTTGTTAACGACTCTCTCCCAAATAATATTATGTACAAACCAAACCAAGCACAATGAATGTTTGTGCTTCTTTGAAAGTTCTTTACCTTTTAACGCTTCTATTAGATTTTTGTTTTTGAAGCTTGGACCAACAATGGACACCAGGTCATCACGATCACATGACTTGCCTTTGCCTTTTTTGGGTATGCGGGGTACTTTTTTGGGTTAGAATAGGTATGACTTGAGAAAGAGGATAACATTTTAGTCCAGTAACTATGGTAAACTCCTTCCAACCTAAACAAACAGGCATGCCACAGTAATTTATCCACACCTCATCCATCTTATCTTTGTTTTCATACATAAACCTATGCTTGAGAAGTTCATATACCATTTTCAGTTGGAAACGAGCATTGTTGTCCTCTAGTAAATCAAGATATTTCCCAAAGCAACTGTCCCTAAAATAAGCATCCAAGTTTTGTTCTCGAAGTATTTTTTTGAAGGTGTCGAAAGATTTTCCCATGGCTGACTTAACCATGAAATCACCTATTAAATCTGTGGCACCATTGCACTATATTTCCATAGGATAACGATCAATGCTGAAGGTTTTGACCAACTCTTTGGTGGAAGGGCTATTAGCATTTGGATCATCTCTTTTGAAACATTTCTTCTCCCTGTGTTCATCATATTCTACTCCTGATTGAGATAACACTTGTAAAGTAAGCTCATAGAGTGATAGATGCAGCCTAACTGCTTCACTTATTCCTTTACTTGGACTTGATTCGACTTCTGTTCTTTTGGGAGCAATATTATCTAAAATTAATAGGAACATAAAAAAATATATTATAGTTGATTAATTCATAGTTAAAAAGGGATAACAGTAAATCTAATAAGCAAAATAGTAAAATAACAGTTCCTACAAATCACTTATCTGTTGCACAAGGTAGTATAACTGTTGCAGTATATAACAAACCTGTTACAATGGATGAACAATCTATTGCAACTATACAAAGTGTTCCACTCATCTTTTAAGACAGATGAATGGTCTGTGCAACAAATCATACATTTTGCA